>JAPFBL010000872.1:0-25000 GCA_026182355.1 Hermatobates lingyangjiaoensis
TCACACTCTAATTCTCTCATTAAGAAAATTCCATTAGAATTAGCTCTACTACACTCTTCTGGTGATAATTCTGCCAAATAGTAAATATTTATTCGAAAATTACCATCGTCATCAAGATATTTCTTTTTAAGATCTGCGTTTAAAGCTATAGCTATTTTCCTATAACCTCCAGTATTTTTAATAGAATTCATGCTGCTAATAATTGTGATGCTAGCCATTAACTCCTGGTGACCAGAAAAATCACCCAATTCTTGTGGAACTAAAAACCAAACACATTTATCCAAAGATAAAGCTACCAATTTATATTTTACCTTCAGTTTTATTCACAACGTAAAAGTGTATTTTCTGTTTCTCAGTCATTGCAGCAGTTGAACAATTAATACATTTATAATGTGGAAATATTTCGAGAAAGGAGGACAAAATATTGTTAGTTTTTATTAAAACTAAACAATAAATAAATAAAAGAATGATTTTGTCTGTACATTGCTTAGAACTGACTCATTTCAAGTTTTCTTTACGTTTTATACATTGGAGAAACCGAATCCACCCTTAGAAAAATGTCTATCGGTTTGTCCGCAAAATTTTCTCACAAGTAAACTCAGCCACCATAAGAAATATCAAACTGAAACTCTTACACTAGATTTGTATAAGTCTAACTTAAAATATAGGCTCTGAATTGATTGATAATTCAGTGCAGAAGCGAAGTTATAGGGCTTTAAGCTGTATTTTGCTAACTTCACAGACATGTTTATTTTGAAAATACACAGGTTTAACAAGTAGGTATTGTTAGTTAATTTTAATTTCATTTGAACGTATGAATATATTGCGTATCCTAGTTTACAATAAAGAAACTCACTGGGATACACAGTCCACCGATAAGTGGAGACAAGTCAACTAAAAGTTCAATCACAGGTCAACCAACCAACCAGGACTAAGAGCAATGATTCAAATTTACATCTATCCAGGGGTGGGCAACCTTTTTAAGAGTGCGTACCAAAATCAGCCAAGTCTCTGACACAAACTTTTTACCACGTGCCAACCATTTTTTTTTTAGAATATATTTGGTTCTTAAGAAACATAAAAAGCATAAAAGAACATAAAAGTTCTTAAGAACTTTTTAAACGAAAAAATAATAAATTACCTCAGTGCAGTAAAACATAGCATAAAAAAACAGGAAAAAATGTATTTAACCTTCTGAAGTACATTTCAACAGCTTTTAACCTTTTGTGACTTTAATAGAATACAACAGATAAAGCTATACAAAGAAAACTTGTTGACTCCTTTTATATACTGTCAGTGATACTTCTGCTGCTGCATAACTGATGACAGAGATTTTACATCGGGTTTATATTTAGTAACTTTGAGAGATATATGTGCAGCGCTAGTTTCATCTGCCTTGCTACTCATGTTACGAGACTTAACAAAGTTCATAATTGAGAACAAAGATTCGTAAGCATATGTAGATAAAAACATGGTTATAGCAATGCTGTTGCAAGATTTTTTAAACAGACATAATTTTCTGGAATAGTATTCCAAGTCCAAAAAAAAGAAGGAAGGTAACTATGGCAACAAGATCAACTTTTTTCTTGAGACCTCTTTAGCTTCTTAGAGCTTAAACCTCTTCACCACCAGGACGTATATATTCTGTCATGGCATGAAAGCTTATACCCAAAGGAAAGTAGGTTTTTTCTTGTCTGTACTTAGGGTAACATGTGCTTGCATCTGTGCTGATGGTAACCTGTGCTCTTGCGTGCCAGAGACAAGTCATCGGCGTGCCAAGTCTGGCACACGTGCCAGGGTTGCCCACCCCCGATCTATACCAAACAGTAAATATAAACGATGAGATTACATGGGTAGAGCACACTATTATTGGAGAATTACTTTTAAACAAGAAAATAGCAATATTCAAAATAATGAAGTTATCGAGCACTACTTCCAAATTAATAACATCTTATTTTAAGCCGATATTTCGTCGAAACTGCATTCTGAAGGCTTACAATGAAGGAAGAGTTTCAAGTATTTTTCACTAATGAATCATATTATTAAATAGTCCCTTGAATAAACCTTGAGAATGATGAAATATTTTCGGCGAAACGTCGGCTTAAAATAAGATGTTACTAATTTGGAACGTTGATAACTAAATTCGTATTCTGAACGATCAGTGGTCGAAAAACTATATAAATACTAAAATAATAAAACTAGCATTTATTGGCAAAATGCTCCTATACTGGTACTCATTCTTAATGAGCCCTGGCCCGGGGGAACGGGTATTTCCCTCTTTGGAGGGGGACGACCAAATCCACAAGGATAAGGGTAGTCCTTAAACTGTCAGCGTGTAGTTGCTGGTCAGACTAATATAACAAACCTTCACAAAGGAAAGAGAAAAACAGATAAAAACACACACAAAAAAGACTCACAACAATATTTCGACATTCGTCGTCATCAGGCAGAAGTAGTCCTTTTGAGTAGCTAAACCTAACTCCTAACTAATATAATAAAATTAATATAAATATATTTCAAAATGGGTTTGGTTCAAAGAATCAAGTACTCCTGATTATAAGTCGACGTTTCATAAAAAAAGCCTTGAAAATGACAAAACAATTTTTTTGCGAAACGTTGGCTTATAATGAGGAGTAGTTGATTCTTTCGGTCAAAATCCCTCCAGAAATCTATTTTGAATTTTAAGAACCAGTGGTTGAGAAGTTATATAAATACTAATTTAATAAACGAAAGTAAAAAAATAATATATAAAGTACGATATTAAATACTGCATTGTATAAGCCTTGAGAATAATGAACTATTGTCGGCGAAACATCAACTTGAAAAATGTATATTTCAAAATGGGTTCCTTGAAGATTTCGATCTAAAGAATTATATACTGATTATAAGACGATGTTTTGCCAAAAATTGTTCATCCTTTTTATTAAAGGTTTTTTTTTGAAGGAAAACAAACATAAATAAATCATTAGTTGTGCAATCCGTAATTGTATGGTATTTACTCATTTTGAGGTAAAATGGATAAACAAAAGTCTCCACACAAATGAAGTTTTATTCAACAACAACGCGTTTCGAACACTTTGTGTTCATCACCTAATCTATATCTTGTTACTGATTAGATATAATTTGTATTATAGTGTCTTCCTGATTATGAACACAAAGTGTTCGAAACGCGTTGTTGTTGAATAAAACTTCATTTGTGTGGAGACTTTTGTTTGTTTATCCATTTTATCTCAAAATGACAAACATAAATAGTTTTCCTTCAAAATAAGCCTTGATAATATGGACATTTTTTGGCAAAACTCCTTATAATTAGGAGTAGTTCATTAATTCTTTGGATCAATTCTTCAATGAACCGACTGCAGGGTAAAAATCTAATGAAATGGTCTCCACATATAAGTATTTAATGGTATAAACAACGCGTTTCGAACACATAGTGTTCTTCCTCTGGCATTAACTAAGGGTGTGTCTGTGGTACAACACTCACCCTTAGTTAATGCCTGAGGAAGAACACTATGTGTTCGAAACGCGTTGTTTATACCATTAAATATTTATATGTGGAGGCCATTTCATTAGCTTTTTACCCTACAATGAGTAAATACCATAATAACTGATTATAGTACAACATGTACTATAATGTTAGTAACGTGTACTAACATGCTACCTTGTGTGGAGCATGTTTCAAACAAGAATTAAAAAAAAAAGCACTGATTGCACTACATTAGAATTCAATGAACCCCTTTTGGCTTTTAAGAATCTATGGTCGAGGGGGTTATGATTATGTAAGTATATTAAGCAGCGTGCGAACCAGTGCTTAAAATATTATGAGTTTGGCGAGTTAAATAGCTCAAGGAAGTTTTCCTGCTCATTGCTTGTTGCTTTAACATGATCACCAGCGTCAGTCTTTTTTTCATATTTTCTATTATTGCTTCTAGTAGCTTTTGATGAGGTAGGCTAACAAATCTGTGGTTTTCAGTTAACTGGATCTCTTTGAATGCGTCCGAAGCAACCCTCTCATCAATTTATTTTTCAAATGTCCCTATATTATCTTTAAGCAATTCAAATGCTTTAATAGGCCTCTTTATGAGGTTTTCTCGTGAACAAAGTTGTGCCTCTTGCTTGGAAGGCATTACTGAGCAATGATATTTCATTCAAAATATCAATCATTAAAGCTAGGTCCTTCAGAAAATGTTTTTGCAAAGACGAGCAGCCATACCTGAATTATTTATCTAAACTTTAATCTGGCGATTTCAGGAAATTAGATCTAAAAACATTCAATATTTGATTCAGAACTAAAAGTTAAAACTAGGCCTAATTTAGGCTAGACCAACTCAACATCTGCATTGTCATGTGTACTTTGAGCATTGTAACAGTTATGCAAACGAAACAAAATTGTTTAGTTATATATAGGCTATAAAAAAATTTCGCATAAACATATTAAATAACAATCAATGATTAAACCACAATATGAAATGGGAAAACAAGACTAATATACATGTCTTTTATCTATATACATGTGCAAATTACGTTGTCATACATGCACAAGTTACGTGGGTCACGCAAAATTTGTGGAGTTTGATAGTGGGCTAATTAATACAGGTCTGAATAGGGGTTTAGGTAATTTTGACAACCGGTTCGCCATGATATTTGAAGCACCGGTGAATCCCATCACTGTATAGTTTAAATCATTAGTTGTGCAATCCGTAATAGTGTGGTATTTACTCATTCTGAGGTAAAATAGATAAACCAACAATTTATCCCAGTTCATTTAGTGGAGTATATAAGTTGTCCTGTAACAATTGTCAATGTTTTTACATTGGCATGACTGTGCGCTCCTTTGAGAAAAGAACCCGGGAACATTTTAATGAATACTTGCAAAGGAAAAATGACAATAACAATAATAGAGAATTTTTTCACATTTTGCGAAACACCTTGTCACACAAAATCACAGCTTTGATCCAAACTTGAACCTTACCATCCTACATGTGAATAGAAAGTTTAAAGAAATTTGTAATTTGGAAGCTTTTCAAATAAACAAGGCCGTCATTAATAATCCTTCTGCCTCTCTATGTCTTAATGATCAAATTCCAGGGTGTCCAAAATTTCTTAAACTGTTCCTAGAATCACAAAGAATAAATTAAAAAATAAATAAATAAATAAATAAAAGTTTCTTTCCTCTAAATTAGTGGTTCTGGCCTTCTGTATTTCAGTTAAAGGTTTTCAAGCGTACCCGAAGCCTTTTGTCACCTTATCTCCTAAATGCCTATCCCCACTCTTTCGCAACGGATCTGTTTCCTACTAGTTGTTTTCACTGGACCAACCCGTCAGTACCACATCCTTGGGTATGTCTTGAATTCTCTTAATTGAATTTTATTATTTAACTCTAATTTTTGTAACTAATTAGATATAATTTGTATTATAGTGTCTTCCTGATGATGAAAACAAAGTAATCGAAACGCGTTGAATAAAACTTCATTTGTGTGGAGACTTTTGTTGGTTTATCCATTTTATCTCACACTGTATAGTTTATTTACGATACTTACTTCTCTTCCAGAGTAGATTGAGGATGGCAAATAGAAGACCAGAGAGAAGAAAGTCAGTGATAACGATAAGGATGCTTTGAAGTTGATAGAGTTGATTGATAAGGGAGATGGTGGTTAGACCGATGAAGAGCCCAGTATGGAAGCCGGTGATAAAGAGACCTACATACTGAACTAGCATGGTGATGAGGCCAAACAGTAGGCCTGCTCCCAGGGCGATACCTGCAAGAAAACAACCCTCAGTAACTACCATTCAGGGCAAACGACATCCATCATAAAGCAACATACTTCGCTATGCTCAATTACTAGACAACCCCTGGCCCCTTGTGTCACTCAGTGCTAAGACATTTAATAGCAACATATAATATATATATAACTGCAAATTAGGGAACTGCGAGTCCCTACGCTCGAAATACGTTGGTTCCACCACAACCACGCTTTCACGAAGGCTCACCATGCATCTGGCATCCGGAGGACCCAAAGAGCACGTTAGGTTTAACACATGGAGTGCAATTAACCAGGGAAATGTTAACAGACAATACTGTAATATTACAACAAGAACATGACCACACCAGATTGCAAATTTTGGAAGCTATCTTGATCCTCGAAAAGTAACCTAGTATTAACAGCCAAGGAGGAGGATTTTCAAGAATTCTAAAATTATATGAAGGCAGTCAGAAGGCGAACCAGTCTGGGAGAGGTATAGAAGTTAATCGATTACCTTCCCAGATACAAATGACGGATGGAAGGTAACCAAGAGCCTGGTGAAACCTCAACATACCTTTACCTTTGATAACCTCCCTAGTTGTGAATATGTGTTATGGACTCGTTATGTTTATTTTAGTTTATTTTAATTGTTATTCACTTTTCGATCATTAATAATTTTATATATTCTTTAACCTTGAAAATGGTCAACGATGACCGAAACATGTCGGTGTATAGTAATAAAAATTTTGGTGAACTTATGTTTTTAGTTCCAGAACCATGGAAGTCAAGTATGAGAACACTTGAAAAACGGATAAGAAAAAGTGTAAAAGTTAAATTGGGCATTACTTTTAATAAAACATATATATATATATATATGGGGCGTTGTTTAAAATATATGTTTAAATGAAGGACTGCTTCCAACTTTTACTAATATATATATATATATATATATATATATATATATATATTTATATATATATATATAATATATAGTTCAATATAGAGTTGAACTATATGTTTAATAGCAACATATATATATATATACACTTTACCACATAGAAAAGAACACAGAAAGACACTACAGAACTCGCTTCGATATTTCGACATCCGTTGTCACCGGGAAGAAGTGCGAAGTACTCGCGTTGAGAAGCAAACTGCTATAAATGTGTACGCTATATATTACGTGTAGCAGTTTGCTTCTCAACGCGAGTACTTCGCACTTCTTCCCGGTGACAACGGATGTCGAAATATCGAAGCGAGTTCTGTAGTGTCTTTCTGTGTTCTTTTCTATGTGTTAAAGTGTTTATTGTCCACACGGACCTTTCATTATATATATATATATCTGTAAATATATATAAAAAGATTTCACATAAACACGTGAAACAACAATCAATGATCAAACCACAATAAGAAATGGTAAAACAAGACTAAGATCTTTTAACCGTTACAAGCGGTCTTCGTCAGAGTCAAAAACCCAACTCTGGGTTTTTGACTCTGACGAAGACCGCTTGTAACGGTTAAAAGATCTTAGTCTTGTTTTCCCATTTCTTATTGTGGTTTGATCATTGATATATATATATATATGGGGCGTTGTTTAACAATATATGTTTAAATGAAGGACTGCTTCCAACTTTTTTCGTTGCAAATACGATCCAAAACAGACTAATATAGTTCAATATAGACAAAGAAACATAGAGAAATCAAAAGAACACATTTACAGTCTCTAATTTTCGGTTTGAACCGTCTTCAGGAGAGATAAGAGAGGGAAACCAAGCGCACTGGTTCAGAGACGGTTGGAGACCGTCTGCAACGACGTTTGGTCGGTTGGTCTCCAACCGTCTCTGAACCAGTGCGCTTGGTTTCCCTCACTTATCTCCCCTGAAGACGGTTCAAACCGAAAATTAGAGACTGTAAGTGTGTTCTTTTGATTTCTTTATGTTTCTTTGTCTATATTGAACTATATATATATTTTATTAAAAATTATGCCAATTTTAACTTTTGTTCTTTTCCGAGTTAATTTTTCAAGTTTTCTGACTATGGATTTCCACCTTTCTGGTAAAATAAAAAGTAATTCACCAAAAGATTTATTCTTGACTTCCATTTTATTCACTAAACAAGTTTTAACCATAACAAACAAATTAACAATACATACAAATTATATACGACGTTTCGGTCAGATCTGACCGTCTTCAGGGACTAATAACTAAATCATCACAGAACTCAAATACAAAAATAAGAACTATCTAAATTATTAACACAATTATTAATATCCTAACGGAATAAGAAATATTTACATTCCAAAACGGACAAATATAGTTCAATATAGACAAAGAAATATAGAGAAATCAAAAGAACACACTTACAGTCTCTAATTTTCGGTTTGAACCGTCTTCAGGAGCGATAAGAGAGGGAAACCAAGCCCACTGGTTCAGAGACGGTTGGAAACTATCTCCAACGGTTGGTCTCCAACCGTCTCTGAACCAGTGCGCTTGGTTTCCCTCTCTTATCTCTCCTGAAGACGGTTCAAACCGAAAATTAGAGACTGTAAGTGTGTTCTTTTGATTTCTCTATATTTCTTTGTCTATATTGAACTATATATATATATAAAATCTCCAAAAATTGTTCTTGACCTCTTCTATTCTATATTTTGTTATTTGACCTAGCCCTCAATAACAAAAAATAGAATATATATATATATTATATATATATATATATATATATATTAGTAAAAGTTGGAAGCAGTCTTCATTTAAACATATATTGCTAAACAACATATTTAAATAAAATTTTTAAACAAATATCATTTGTAAACATATTTGGCTTTCGTATCTGTTTCAATTTTCTACAATTTTTCCAGTTTCGGAAAATAAAATCTTCCTCAAGTTTCTTACTTCATTTTATAAAACATTTAACTGAAAACAATTATCACCAAATATTGTTCGTAGTCGACATGTCTTCAATGTACAACATTCTAATCATCAGACAAATAAGAAAGAATATAGGATTGTTAGATTATTATATATAGGAATAGAGAAGAGGTGGATTTACTATTCAAGGAAATGTTCACAGGACATCGACCCTGGAATCACGGGGACATTATGGGGGATTAAGTTTCGGGTGGTTGGACTCACCTACTGCCGATAAGGTCTCACGGTTTGGCCTGTTGGAAAATAGTTTTAAAATTCGACAAGAATTATTAAGTCGGATATTTATGGCACGCTGCTTTTCTTGAATTATTAATGATTCTAATATAATTCAAGAATGCATGCATGCATTTAATATAATACAATTTGTTAAATTACAAATATTAGAAGCATTAATAATTCAAGAAAAGCATCCAGCCATAAATATCCAACTCAATAATTCTTGTCGAATTTTAAAACTACTTTCCAACATATATATATATATATATATATATATAATATATATATATATATATATTATAATCTTGTCAAATTTTAAAAACTATTTTCCAAATATATATATATATACATCAATGATCAAACCACAATAAGAAAATGGGAAAACAAGACTAAGATCTTTCAACCGTAACAAGCGGTCTTCATCAGAGTCAAAAACCCAACTGCTAAAAACCAGTTGGGTTTTTGACTCTGATGAAGACCGCTTGTTACGGTTGAAAGATCTTAGTTTTGTTTTCCCATTTTCTTATTGTGGTTTGATCATTGATTGTTATTTCACGTGTTTATGTGAAATCTTTATATATATATAACAAGAATTAACAGTAAATACGTGAAATAAAAAAAATCGTCTAAACAACAATAAGATTTACAAAAATTTACAAAAAATAGATTTTGCATCTAGAGCCATTAATTTTACTTGACTAATGTTGAAAGAATCTCTTTTCATGTTCCTTTTTCATGTCGTTATTTGTAAATATTGATAAAAGTATCGACCGTGGAATAAAAACAAAACTAAAGTTTATCGGGACCAGGTCAGTTCTTCAGGTTCAAATTAAACTCTCATTGCCAACGTTTCGGTTTTTATTTAAAATCTTTTTCATAGGCAAAAGTATAAATTTTGAAACAGAAAAACTAAGTATTACATTATAAATTATTTTACAAAGAAAAATGTATACTTCTGTCTATGAAAATGGTTTTAATTAAAAACCGAAACATTAGCAATGAGAGTTTAATTTGAACCTGAAGAACTAACAGAGTCCCGATAAACTTTAGTTTCGTTATTTGTAAAGTTATACATTAGTCACTGTTTTCTTTAATATTTATTTGAATATTATTGAATAATTCGTCATAAACTGGAATTAACAAAGATGATCCTGAACTTGAAAAAATAAACTGAATCTCCTGGATATGAGGAACAGGATGTCTCTCTACTGGGTGCCAGGACATGCAGGAGTAGAGGGAAATGAAAGAGCAGATTGGTCGAGAACCATATTGTGGTATAGGACAACACACTATACAAGAATTCTTTAGGAAAGAGGATAGAGAATCCCAATACTGGGATTCTCTTCAAGGATACAAACAATCAAAGATACTTCTCAATAAGTTTGAGAATAGGTAAATCTTGTATTGTATGAAAAGGAGCAGGAATAATCGAATTTTAACCAGATTTCTAACAAGTCATTGCAAACTTAATAGCCATCTGCGAAGAATGGACATTATCAATGATGTTTTGTGCAGATTCTTCAAGGAAGAGGAAGAAACACTGTTGCACCTGTTTTGCTAAACAGAGGCAGGTGCTTTGGGACACTCAACAAAACTATAGAAGAACTTTTACCGTCGGACCAGCAAAAGTGCTAACAATGGTACTTTAATACAGAAGGGGTGAAGTACAATACATAGTTTTATATTAAGGGTGACGCAGTGCTATAGTCACCCTTAATTAATAATAACAACTGTATTACATTCTTTATATTACTTTACGTTTTGACATTGATCTGTTCATTCAATTACAAAGGAAATTCATTATTGAATCATATTAATCACATTAAATACATAGATATTGCATCAATCATATCAAATATCTATATTTTATTGCTTTTTTTTTTTAATTAATCAGACCTCATGTTGGGGAATTTAAAAAATTACGTCTCCATATAAAAGCATACTTTTTTTTTACGTGGAGACGTAATTTTTGAAATTCCCCAATATCACATTATACCATACTGCACAAGTAATGAACCAATCAAAGCTATTTCATCCCTATTCAAACGGTTTTATAAACATTTGATCCTGAAGGATGATTTTACGTCTTAAATGTTACAAAAAAAGCCATAACTGGAGTAAATTTCATCAAAAATTTATGGACTGATTTTGACCAAATCGTAGAACAACTGAATTTTTCAGTCTGTTTAGTTTATGTAGTCCTTAGGGAAAGTGCATTGTTGGTACCAAGCTTACTTTACCGTGCGAGGGCTAACACTAACTTAAATATGAAATTTAGTGATCATAGCTCAACAGATTTTGAAATATTTTGTTCAGGTATATATATATATATATATAGACGGACTAATTTGGAAACCTATTTGACAACTCAGGGGACCCTAAAATAACCAGTTTTCTATGAAAACTAGATACAGAAGTTTTGACTGGACCACAATACTTTCAAACCTACAGATTTTTTCATACTGAGTACAAAACTTCTCGTAAATAAGAACCCAATATTTTGTAGTAAAATGAAATGATAATTTCTTCTAAAATAGTCTTTTATTATCTAAATTGGATATACTAAAAATGAATACAAACAGATATATTAGTATATCGGATGAAAATGGTCATACGTATAGAACTGAGAAAAAAAAAATGGCTTACTTTTTCATTAATCATTAATTTCAACAAACCTAGATACTTTTTCTGAATAAAGTAGATATAACATACCAGCGTTAACGTAGGCTGGGAGAATTTTCTCTTGTATACATATTAAATAAACTAGAACTGATGCAAATATAAAGCCAGTTAAAAACATAACTGCTTTGAAACATCTATATCCTGAAAGAAGAAAGAGGTTAGTGTTCAAATATAATAGCTTAAAAGTAAATAAAAACAAATGTACTTACCGAAAAATGTATAAACAATTCCAAATAAAATATACATAGTTGCAATACAAACAGAAATTGCATCTTTCGGCTGATTTTCACTTATCAAACACATACCAAAGATTGATGTGCTGTTATCCATTGTTCAACTCGTTATTTTACACTAAAAAGTGTTTTAAAAAAAAAAGAAGTCAAATTAATAAAATTCACAAAAATTTATTCTAGATGAAACGTTTTAGTCCTGATGAAAAAAAGAAACTCATCCTATCTTTAATGTTACCAAGAAGGTAACTATTTATTATTGTAATCTACACCATTGTATTGAATTTTATAAACGTCTGTTTAGATTGAAACGTTATACACTAAACAATAGACGTATAATGGACACATAAACCTCAAGCCTCATATCAAATGAATTAAAGATAGTAATATGGCCGTCAGCTGGTAGTTGTTTTTTATGATAACACGATATAACTTCAACCTACTTTTTACCACTTCTTACAATAATTAAAACTATCTACTTAGATTAAATAATAAAATAAGGAATAACACTACATATCAACTACTTCATGGACGTAGTTTCACTCTAATCATAAACAGCCAAGGGAGGGGAGTGATACAACCAATCACCCCCTAGATTGATTACTGCCTTAACTTACCTATGACAATGTTCCTTTCTTACTGCATATGACTAATTTCCCATTTTTACTAATTTCCACATTTTACTTCATAATATGTTATAATTTCTATTTTAAAAACAAAATATCAAAAATTTCAATTTTAGTTTATTTTTTTTTAATCACTTTGTTCTTCAACAAAATATCTGTTTTATTTCTGTTCTCATCAACTTCTACTGTTAATTCTTACATATTTGTTGTAAAATTCCACAATTTTATGGAAAAATTCATTATTCCAAATGGAATTAAAAAATTAATCTTTAACGCTTCAATATTACTCTGCAGTATTGAAATATTTAAGTATTTATTGAAAAGAATAGGTTTAATTTGAAAAATACTATGCCTGCAATATCAATTAGAGTAATAAGTATCAGTTGAGTTTAGATTATTAGCAACTGTAAACTGCGAAAAATGGTCATGTAAAAACACAAGTTTAAAATACAATTTAATAAAGTACTAAATATTTTATGGTGTATAATTGAAGTATATTATTTTAATAATTGCTCAGTATATATGGCTAGATAGGAAAATAAAAATAGCCTTGTCTCTGGTAAAATAGAATTGATTTTAGTTTTAGCACAAACTGTATAAATAAAAGAATGATTTTGTCTGTACATTCCTTAGAACTGACTCATTTCAAGTTTTCTTTAAGTTTCGAACATTAGAGAAACAGAATCCACCCTTAGAAAAATTTCTGTCGGTTTGTCCGCTAAATTTTATCACAAGTAAACTCAGCTACCATAAGAAATATCAAGCTGAAACTTTGACAGTAGATTTGTATATGTCTAACTTAAAATATAGGCTCTGAATTGATTTGAAATTCAACGTAGAAGTGAAGCTATGGACGTTTAAAGCAAAAACGTTTGTCACAAGTAAACTCAACCACCATGAAATATAGCGAGCTGAAACTTTGACACTAGATTTGTGTAGGCCTAACTTAAAAAATAGGCTCTGAATAGATTGATAATTCAGTGCAGAAGCGAAGTTATGGACATTTACGCTGTATTTTGCTAACTTCACAGACATGTTTTATTTTGAAAACATACAGGTGTACCAAGTAGGTATTGTTAGCTCATTTTAATTTCATTGGAGCATATGAATATATTCCGTATTTGGCATCATTTAAAAGGTGTTTCCTAGAGTTGAGGCTGTACTATCTATTAAGAATAAATAGCTTTGTGAACGATCAATTCTCAGCCCTTAATATGAACAGGCAGGAAAAATCAACAAACAAGTTCTTACGCTATATCAAGCCGAGCAAAAAACTTACAAGTCAGTAAAGTGAGTGTTTAGTAATGAGGAAGCAGTTTATTATCTAACTGAATTTCTTGACTCTGAATTTCTTTCTCCTGGACTGCCTGATGATGAGTAAAAACTTAAAATAGGAGCACCAAACATGCTGCAATTTAGTAGAAGTAACAAATTTCATGTTACGAAACATGAGTGCCCCAAAAACTGTGCAACGGAACACAACTCTTGAGTTCGTGCTCTGCACAGATATGCCATAGAGGCGGACATCATGACTGGATGTGGTATTGGGGAGTCTGTGTGAATACCACACATACCATTGATTCCGAGCCACTATTTGTTTCCGTTGAAATGATTGCAAAGTCCCGTCAGAGTCTATTTCACAATGACGTTAACTAAGTGGCAAAGAGAAACTTTATCTAATGCAGAAATTCAAGTTAGCGAGACCAAGTTTTTCTCACATGGTCAACTGTAGTTGTTCTTCCATGAACCTGAAGGACAGACAGTTAATGTGGTGTACACAGAGGCATTTGCTTAACACTGTACTAATAATGGTATTTTCTACTATTCTATAATTTCTAATCGTATTTTGGTAATACCAAGTATAATAGAATTTTTGATTCCGTCAAAGATGGGTTGTCAACTCCGAAAATTAAGAAATGATTATAACTAATCCTGTAGTCTGCTCGTATTGATTCCATCTTGTTGTCTGCATCCTTTCCATGAAATATTTGAAATTCCAACAGTATATCTTTCTTAATTCCAATAATCATACTAGAGGCCAATACTCTCCTTCTCATGATACTGTACATCGAGTAGTTCCCATTTTGGTAGAATTGGTAAATTTCCTAGAAGTCCCAGGTTCTATGGTCGAGAGTTATTCCTGTGTCTATCTGTGTGTTATCTTTTTTTAATTGATATTTATTTAAAAGTCCGTTGGACCGTTTAATTTAATTTTTATAATATATATATATATATATATATATATATATATATATATATATATATAGGATTAGTTATAATCATTTCTTAATTTTCGGAGTTGACAACCCATCATTGACGGAATCAAAAATTCTATTATACTTGGTATTACCAAAATACGATTAGAAATTATAGAATAGTAGAAAATACCATTATTAGTACAGTGTTAAGCAAATGCCTCTGTGTACACCACATTAACTGTCTGTCCCTCAGAGGTTCATGGAAGAATATATATATATATATATTATAGTTAACACATGAAAGAGAAAAAACAAATAAAGATACACACAAAAGACTCACAACGATATTTCGACAGTCGTCGTCATCGGGTAGAAGTAGTCCCTTTGAGTAGCTGAAGCTAACTGAGTGGTAGGCCGAATGCAAACGAACACGCACGCACTCTGCCGGCCGTCCCAGGTAAGCTACTAACTACAGAGAGATAAATAACTAAAAAGAACAAATAAAAGCAAATAAAAATAACAGAAGGAGAAGAATAGTAAATGAAGCAATAAACAATTAAAAAAATAAATAAATAAATAAAAAATTAAATAATTAAAATAAAATAAAAAAAAATAATAATTAAATTAACGGTACAAGTTAAGGCCAGGAGGAGAGCGAGCTTTGAGAAGACAGATAATTGCCTCCTCTGAAGCTCGGAGGCAAGTTCCCTTGAGAAGATGGAACAGGGATATGATTAAGGACTTGGACCCGGAAGCAGTGATTAAAATCCAGACCATGGGAATTAGAGTGGATAGCAATAGGGAGGTTTTTGCGTTGACCTATATATATATATACTATAATAGCACCAAAAAGGATGACAAAAACGAGAGCAAACATTTGTCTGATGGTAAAAGAGTGTCTAACAGGTTTAAAGACGTCGGTGGTGATGTAGAAAAAGCTTTAAGAGATGTATGAAGATTAAGAGTTAACAAAGCAGGTTATGTTTGTTAAGAAAACTATTTAAAATTAGTTTAACAGGGAATTGGATGCCAGATGTAATATTGCTGACTAGGCTAACAGAGCATATTGAACTCATGGGGAACTCGTTAATTTACGTATGAGCTGCCCTATTAAAAAAAGATTATAGAACCTTTAAGTACATTCTAATCATTGAGACCTATCAGTCCAATGTTAAAGGCTTCGAAAAAGATGTTCTTGTCGACATTCTGATACTTCAGAAAAGAACAAATTTAGTGATAAAGTACTTGAAAAGGATGAAGTATTGTTAGCATTTCTTTCGTATGTCTCTAAAAATAATTCAGAATGGATCATTGACAGTAATGCTTGTGTCATATGACCATCAGAAAGGACTAAATAAATTACATCAATCTTGAAGTTCAAGAAGTCACTGTAGCTGATACACTTGAAGATTTAAACAATGGTGATTACATTAAAATAACAACATTAGACCTATGAGTCTTGTATCAAGCTTTCTTGATTTATCACCGGAGGCGCTTTTAGAAATAAAGTGTCACGATACTTATCAAAACGCATTATTTATCAAACAAATGTTCAAAATAAGATTTCTATTTCTCACATTAATCAGTTCAGATCAAATCTGATATTTAAGTATTATCTATATTTTACTGTCTTTTACAAAGTTATTACATCCTTCAAATTATTATTTTCCTAATATCACAATACATCTTTAAATATGCATGTATTACTTCCTGTCTACAAGATAATTCTTATATTTATTTTTCATTTATTAAATAAATAATAAAATTTTTTCAATTTGTCTTTAAAGTAATTTTATTGTAAAATATTTTAATCTGTGATTTCTGTATTAAGTAAAATTTTATAAATTTATATACAATTAAAATTTCAGACAAACTATTTTATTGTTCTTTTAGTGCTTTATTAAGACATAAGCTGAATTAAATAATTAAAACTCCTAAATTAATATAGGGAAATTTGCAACCCTAATCGATTCAATTTGCCAGCCCTGATGGAATGAATTCCCTCCACTTTTTGCTGTTTAAACTTAGGTTATCCATGTGCAATTTTGTTTTTACTATAATTTACAATGGAATGTTCGAGCCTTCTGAAGTTTTTACACATGATGAAAAACCTTTACCCTTTGCCTAATATCTCTATCAATTCTGTATATATATCACTCAATTATTTTATATTCTTATTTTAATATTTAGCTTCACTGAAACTTTGATTTATTTTAGAGAATGTTTTTTCACCGGAATATAATATTGTTTAGAGTGCTGTTTTGCTATATTTTAAACATTATTGGTCATACGGATCATCCCGATTGGAGAGTTTTCAATACGAACCAGGAATTAGGATCTCAGATGGAACTAAAATTTAGAAACTGGACCAGGATTGCTTTGAAATCAATCCAAAAGGTATTTATTTAGTTTAATTTATATAGATAATGCATATTTTATGCAATCTGAGATTGTGAATTTGTTAAATATCATTATCATATGATGGTTCAACTCATAACAAAAATGATTTCTATAATAACTTGTCGCTCTACATGTGTTCCTTTGTCACTTCAACCTAATTTATATGTACATGATGGGTTAGGAGCTATTTTTAACTTGCATAGGTATTCTTTAAATGGTCTATGACCAGTCATATATTGAGATAGTTCATTTCGAAATGCTTCATTGTCTTTTTTATGTACTAGGAAATTATTTGGGCTTACCATTATTTGAGTTTCCGTACTTCAAGTAACTATACAAGTTTCCATACTTTTTTTACTTCCGAATAGCATAAATTATTATCCGGGTATAGGTAATTTACAATGAGGGCAGAGTGAGGCTGAGTAGCCTAGGCTACTTCAATTTCGTTATATTAAACAAACTGTACCTTTATTATGCATGAAGAATATTATTATTACGTATTTTAATGTATAATAAACATAAACTAACTGTAGCCACGTGTATTTGATGATTGTGATTTAAGGCAAGTTGAGGCAGAAAATAGTTCAACTATCCTCCCTTCTGATGCCTAAGCTACTCCAATTTCATTCAATACCTTTCAAATCGTCTGTTACAGTATTCAGCCAGTCTAACCCTACTAAACTGTATTGAGGCTATGCTATATATACTATGGTACGTCTTGTCCTGCTGTCAACAGTTAGACTAGGCTTTTTTTGTTCATTATAAATTTTATTATGTATTAATAATAGTGTTTATTTAAATTCAATGTGTATTATGGTAAAGTAAATGAAATTTAGATAGCCTAGCCCTTATAGAAAGTTTTAGTGAGGTTATACTCGTATATATAGTACGTCTTGGCATGCTGTCAACCACTTAGCCCTAATCTACCCACTATTATTTCTGCGAATGTCCAGCTTTCCTCTTCCCGGACTTGTCTTGGTAAAAATGCATACCCCGCACCCCGTTAACGGACAAGTACCGAAAAATTTAGTTGTTTAGTTATTAATTTTAATTATATTTATATATATTTTGTAAACGCTATATATATTTTGTAAATAATTTATATGTATTTCTGTAAACGCTGCGGCTCTTAAAGTACACTCTAGCCCTCTGAGACTCGTAGATCGGAGGTTCAATACACACTCTGGCCTTCGATTTATTCATGCAGGATGTGAATAAATCTAATCATATCGTCCTTCGGAGAGGATGTTAAGCCATCGGTCCTGAGCCTGTAAGGATATCTAGTTTTTGTTTTAGATCTCTATTCTAAATATACATGAATTTGGTAAAATTTATGACACCCCATGTAGTTAATTCTTTGTTATTTGGGCCCGTATGTATCTTCATCGTGGAACTGCCACTGCGATATTACCTACAGAAATTTTAAAGAAAATCAATTAATTAGATTCATTTTCAATGAATTAAAATTGAGTGTAAGCCAGTCCAATGGTTGAAGTACAGATATTCCTCGTTCCGACTGACTCAATATTTCTTCATAACGACGAGAGTAAAACGATATTTGTTCAGTTCAGTACTACCTAATGTAACCTTAAGTTTTTAAAATCTTAATATTAATGTCTAAAACAATAAACAAGACCAATTTACATTGATAGATTATTTAAAAAGAGAGAGAAAAGAGATGCTAATTATAAGCTTCTTGACTGATGTATGTATACAGATTCGTTTAACGACGATTTCGCCGTTAAACGAGGCATGCCTGAAGCTGATCTTTTATAATCTAACTTCAAATTGATTTTGCAATAACTAATTTCTTTCAGATGTATCCTGATGCAGATCTGATGATTTTACAGCCATCAAAACTGCAATCAGTTACTGGTCAAGTATTCATCGAAGTATTGGAAAAGTTAGCCAAACTTGCGGTAAAGTTACAGTTGAGTAAAGATTTAGGTAAGCTGTATTTTAAATAATTTTGGAATTGATATTTGGCATGAGAAATACCGTAGTTTTTTTTTTTTTTTTAATTATTTGTAACTAGCAGATGTGCCCGTCTTTGACGGGTATTTGACGAAAATTCGGAGATGATACGTGATATTCTAAAATATTGGGAAAAAGTATTATGTCTCTGCGCAAAAAAAGTTTATGTATAGAAAAAAAAGTAACAACACGTTTCCCCAATTTAAGGTGTTATGTGATCCGTGCTGAAAGATGGATGATACAGGGATTACTGTATTATGAAGGGAGCCTCAAGGGTACCAGGCGACCCCCTTGAGTAAATAGCCTTACTCCGGTATGCGGTGCTCTGCCATAGCGGACAAAATACCACCGATTAAGATACAGGGATTTACCCCTGTATGATACTAAGGAGAAGGAAGTCCGAAGACCATCCTCCGGAAACGCAGAGTAACTAGTGGGAGCCAACCTCCCACAAGTGCACCTAAGGACCCAAAGAAGACCCTCTCGATGAAGGAGAAAGGAAGTCGCTTATTGCCAAAATTTAGGGAGCCTGAATGGACATTAGTAATGATTGTTTTATGCAGATTCTGCAAAGAAGAGGAAGAAACACCGTTGCACCTGCTGACTGACTTTAAGTCAACTTAGGTAGGTGTACAGAAGTAGGAGCTTCGGGACACTCAACAAAACCTTTGAAAAACTTTTACCGCTGGACCCAGCAAAAGTGCTGAGCTTCTTGGAGGCGTTGAAGCTAACTGCTGGGGTACTTTAGTACAGAAGAGGGGAAGTACAATAGTTTCTAAGACACAGTGCTATAGTCACCCTCAAATAATAATAATAACGCGTTTCGAACACTTGATGTTCTTCTTCAGGTTACGTTACATCTAAAAAATATATGCCCATATGAGCTTTAGGAACGTCGGGTTGAATTAATAAAAATTGAATACAATATCTAACTGTTGAATATCTGACACTATTGAATAGTATTAATATATTAATATTAGAACTTTAAATTACACAAAGCACGACACAGAAAAAAAGAATAAAAATCATACTTACAGAATTCAATATTTCAAACTGTTGTTCGTTATCAGGAGTAGACTAGAAGAGAAGACGAAGTGAGAGAGATCTCCCCACGTCGAAGGACGGAGCGCGAATTAATTTTCTGTAATTTAAAGTTTTATTGTCCTTGTAAACCGTTTATTATATTAATATTAGGAAATATATGGGGGTCTTGCCAGGTTTATGTACCTGGCTGTACAATGAGAACATGGCTGTTTTTGCACGAGGAAACACATCTTTAAATTATATGAAAAGGTTCAGAAATTTCATACATCTTGGTATTTGTTGGTACATGCCAAGACCTGTATTGTTCCAACCCCTAAAAACACTTCCTGGCACTGTAAGTCCTTGCTTCGTCTCCCCCATAGAATAACCACCCCAGCAGAGCAGGTAACTAAGGAAGGTAATTAAGGACCTGCAGGTAATGTATGTTGTTGAAAGTTAAGGATTAATAAGCCATGTTAATAACATTCCCGTATCATCACTCAATAGTGTCAGATATTGTATTCAATTTTAATTAATTCACCTCAATGTCCCTAAAGCTCATACATGCATATATATATTTTTTATATGTCAAACACAACGGTCCTGCCGTTGTGTTTCCAGTGTGCTTGGTCACCCATTCTCTTTTCTCCTGAACACGGATCATCCGAAAATTTGAGTTTTATAAGTGTGTCTCTTTCTCTGTGTGTTACTTTTCTTCAATTTTCAGCTGATATATTTTTTATAAGAAACCTGAAGAAGAACATCAATTGTTCGAAACGCGTTCTTAATTTTTTATAATAAGCTTTTTCGTGTGGAGACATAATACTTTCCCCAACATGAGTAAATACCACACTATAAAAGATTGCACAGTTAATGAATTCCAAATTTTATTAGAAATATAGAATAGTAGAAAACATCATTAGTACAGCCCATAAGAGTTCTGGATTATATTTTACGTTTTGCAGCTTTAGATACTGAGCTCAAATTTCGTTTTATTTCTAGGCATACTTCTTATTTAATACGGGGGTAAGTAGGACTCACTTTTTTAAGACGAACAAACTATGATAAACGAAATTAAAGTCAACTAACAATCCCTTCTTGCTACAGTATCAGACACCTAAAAATACCTATGTACGTCAATGATTAAACCACAATAAGAATGGGAAAACAAGACTAAGATCTTTCAACCGTAACAAGCGGTCTTCGTCAGAGTCAAAAACCCAACTGAACACTAGATGCAGAAAACATCTGGTGAGGAGTTGAGAAGAGTGGGAGGGAAGAGTGGTATTTTAAAAGGGTGAAAGCACAGGAAAGGACTAATGTCCAGAAAGGGATGTTTGGGGAAACAAAGGAGTACAGTAAGAAAAAGTAAAAAACTATCCGCTAGCTGTCAACCCTCTTTGAAGAGGCTATTGCCCTCGTGACGAAAGTATCAAGTTTGAAGAGACCGTTACTAATGTTTATAATATTAGATCTATTAAATTTAATTAGAGACGATTCAATAATATTTCTTAATCAATAGCCTCTTCAAAGAGGGTTGACAGCTAGCGGATAGTTTTTTACTTTTTCTTACTGTACTTCTTTGTTTCCCCAAACATCCCTTTCTGGACATTAGTCCTTTCCTGTGCTTTCACCCTTTTAAAATACCACTCTTCCCTCCCACTCTTCTCAACTCCTCACCAGATGTTTTCTGCATCTAGTGTTTAGTTGGGTTTTTGACTCTGACGAAGACCGCTTGTTACGGTTGAAAGATCTTTAATCATTGATTGTTGTTTCACGTGTTTATGTGAAATCTTTTTATCTATATATGTGTATAGGTTTTGTCTGTACATTGCTTAGAACTGACTTATTTCAAGTTATCTTTACGTTTTATGGATTAGAGAAATCAAATCCACCCTTCTTAAAATTTCTGTC
Organism: Hermatobates lingyangjiaoensis; assembly: GCA_026182355.1. Classification (NCBI taxonomy): domain Eukaryota; kingdom Metazoa; phylum Arthropoda; class Insecta; order Hemiptera; family Hermatobatidae; genus Hermatobates; species Hermatobates lingyangjiaoensis. Next base: position 21,935 of record JAPFBL010000872.1, read on the forward strand.
TCTTCGGTATTTTTTTTTTAAATATAATAAATTTTCATTGTAGGGTAAAAAGCTAATGAAATGATCTTCACATATAAAAATTTAATCGTATAAACAACGCGTTTTGAACACGTAATGTTCTGCCTCAATCATTAACTAAAAATACAATGACACCAGAGAGTTATCAATAGTATACAGTAAATATAGTACAAAATAAAATAAGGAAGAGAGTACGTTCCTTATTTTCATATTTGAGCCGCTTATTTTGAAAGTGGCCTAATTCCATTTATGTTAAAATCGAGATATTTAAGGGTTTGCGTTTTTAAATTTAAAAATATTGTCATTTTATTTATCAACTAATTTTTGTTATAAAAATTCTTAGTAATTTTAAATAAATTTTGTACAATTTGCTGCAAAAGGTAAAGATAACGTAAAAATGTAATTATTTAAATAGCTAGCTAAATTTTTTTGGAAAATGGAATTAGGCCACTTTCAAAATAAACGGCTCATTTAGTTCCTTATTTTATTTTATTTTTATTTTGTACTATATTTTGCTGTATACTATAGATAACTCCCTGGTGTCATTGTATATTTTAGTTAATGCCTCAGGCAGAACACTATGTGTTCGAAACGCGTTGTTTATACGATTAAATTTTTATATGTGGATACCATTTCATTAGCTTTTTACCCTACAATGATTAAATATCACATAATAACTGATTGCACTACGTTAGAATAATCAATTTTTCTTTTATATCATGGCTGTACTAATGATGTTTTTTACTATTCTATAATTTCTAATAAAATGTGGAATTCATTAATTTTGAAATCGGTTATACTATAGTATTTACTCATATTGGGGAAAGTATTATGTCTCCACACAAAAAAACTTATTATAAAAAATAATTTCGAACAATTGATGTTCTTCATTTGGTTTCTTATAAAATATATGCATATATGAGGCTATAGGAACTTTGGGGTAAATTAATTAAAATTGAATTTTTTTTTATTTTCAAAATATACAGGTATTCTAAGGTAGTGCAATCAGTTATTATGTGGTATTTATTCATTGTAGGGTAAAAAGCTAATGAAATGGTCTTCACATATAATAATTTAATGGTTTAAACAACGCGTTTCGAACACGTAGTGATCTTCCTTAGGCATTAACTAAGTTGTACCACAGAAACCCACCCTTGGTTAATGCCTGAGGAAGAACAGTACGTGTTCGAAACGCGATGTTTATACCATTGAATTTTTATTGTGGTGACCATTTCATTAGCTTCTTACCCTATAATATATATGTATTTTTAAGTATCTGATACTATAGCAAGTAGGTATTGTAGGTTGATATACATGTGTATAAGATATTATAAGATGATGGCTGCATCATCAATGGGACTCCCAATGAGTCCTATGATTGGGACTCACAATGAGTTCTGATTGGTACTCCCAATGAGTCCTATGATTGGGACTTCCAATGAGTCCTATGATTGGGACTCACAATGAGTCCTGATTGGTATCCCAATGAGTCCTATGATTGAGGCTCCCAATGAGTCCTATGATTGGGACTTCCAATGAGTCCTATGATTGGGGCTCCCAATGAGTCCTATGATTGGGACTCACAATGAGTCCTGATTGGTACTTCCAATGAGTCCTATGATCGAGGCTCCCAATGAGTCCTATGATTGGGACTTCCAATGAGTCCTATGATTGGGGCTCCCAATGAGTCCTATGATTGGGACTCCCAATGAGCCCTATGATTGGGGCTCCCAATGAGTCCTATGATTGAGGCTCCCAATTAGTCCTATGATTGGGGCTTCCAATGAGTCCTATGATTGGGGCTCCCAATGAGTCCTATGATTGGGACTTCCAATGAGTCCTATGATTGGGACTCACAATGAGTCCTGATTGGTACTCCCAATGAGTCCTATGATTGGGACTTCCAATGAGTCCTATGATTGGTATCCCAATGAGTCCTATGATTGGGGCTCCCAATGAGTCCTATGATTGGGACTCCCAATGAGTTCTATGATTGGGGCTCCCAATGAGTCCTATGATTGGGGCTCCCAATGAGTCCTATGATTGGGACTTCCAATGAGTCCTATGATTGGGGCTCCCAATGAGTCCCATTGATGATACAGCCATTGCGAAACCGGTCGGGCGACTGCACCAGATAGACGAGGTATGACGGTTAGTAATAATATCTTATTTATAGCACCAGCAACATGCATGTATTTATACCTGTGTATATTAAGCTAGCTTAAAACTCCATAACTTTGCATTTATGTTGAATTTCCAATCCATTCAAATCTTATGTTTAATTAGATATACACAAATCTACTGTCAAAGTTTCAGCTTGTGAGTTTACTTGTGATAAAATTTGTAGACAAACAAAGAGACAGAAATTTTTCTAAGAGTGGATTCACTTTCCCTGATGTGTAAAACGTAAATATATCTTGAAAATGAGTCAGTTCTAAGCAATGAAGAGGCAAAAACTTTCTTTTATTTATGTAGATATTGAATTATATTACATACAATGTACTTTACTATATTTTAGATGTTCCTGTTGAAAATATTAACCAAGAATTGGTTGGTAAACTGAAAGCGACCGGGTGTGAAATGGAAAAAGAGGCTGGAGAATTAGATCTAAGGATAAGGTGAGAGCAGACGGTTTCTACTTCCCGTGCTCCCCCCCCCTCTGCCCAAGAGACTTTAGTTTAAGAATGTTTTGTCAGAAGCTTATATAAATATATAAAAAGATTTCACATAAACACGTGAAATAACAATCAATGATCAAACAACAATATGAAATGAGAAAACAATACTAAGATCTTTCAACAGTAACCCGTTGAAAGGTAACTAAGTAACTAAGATCTTGGTTAGTAACCCGTGCGGGTTACTAGCCGTTGCGTCTACAATGTGCTTGGTCTCCCTTTCTCTTTTCTCTTGAAGAGGGATTACCCGAAAATTTTTGAGCCTGTAAGTGTGTTTCTTTTACTTTCTCTGCTACCTATCTTCAATTTTGAACTGTTATATATATGCTTTGATTTTGATGAAGAGTGAATAGTTGAAAGACGTTAGTTTTCT
>JAPFBL010000872.1:30000-84501 GCA_026182355.1 Hermatobates lingyangjiaoensis
CAAGGTGAAGGCACGTCGGGGGGGTCCGTGCTGTTAAAATACTCCGGAGACCAAACATCCTCCTAGTGGTGCCTTTCTTAGTTCACACCATGAGGGGACAACCCCCCCAGGTATGTTAAGCCCCCCCCACCACGACAAGGTGAAGGCACGTCGGGGGGGTCCGTGCTGTTAAAATACTCGGGAGGCCAAACATCCTCCTAGTGGTGCCTTTCTTAGTTCACACCATGAGGGGACAACCTCCCACCACGACAAGGTGAAGGCACGTCGGGGGGGTCCGTGCTGTTAAAATACTCCGGAGGCCAAACATCCTCCTAGTGGTGCCTTTCTTAGTTCACACCATGAGGTGACAACCCCCCAGGTATGTTAATAAGAAATGGGAATAAACCATGTGGAGAATAAAATCTTTAACAAATAGGAAAGAACACAGAAAGAAAAAAACTTTCTCTGTTCTTTCCTTTCCTAAGTTTATATATATATAAACTTTCGCGCTCCGTTCTTCGACGTGGGGAGATCTCTCTCACTTCGTCCTCTCTTCTAGTCTACTCTCCTGATGACGAACAACAGTTCGAAATATTGAATTCTGTAAGTGTTCTTTTTATTCTGTTTTCTGTGTCGTGCTTTGTGTAATTTAAAGTTTTATATATATATATATATATATATATATATATATATATATACCTTATTGTTATATAAAGATGCTTTTCAAAAGTGATATGTTCTTTTACTACTTGTTGGAATTGTTTTTGTCAAATAAATAAATATTATAATTATTATAATATAACGAAGTTTTTATTTCAGATTACACTCTTCGATGATTCTAAACTGTCATTAGTTGGTTTATTACGCTTAGGACTGCAGTCTATTGAAAATCGCGAAGTCATTTTGAATAGTATAAGTAGCCAATTAGAAAAAAGAAAAGATTTTGATAATATTGCTCAAATAATTGAAAGTCAATTGAAAGAAATGAAGGGAAAAGAAGAAGAATTGAAGACCAATGTGGAAACCTGGAAGGAAAGACTGGAAGGGTGTTATGAAAAGTGTAAGTATTGCTTGAAAGCTGTGGAGAAGTAAGCAAGTCCGAGTGCGGCTTGGTCGAAAGTCACTTTCGGCTGTCGGTGCTTGTAACTGCAAAGTCGTTTTGTTTTCAAAAATCTTTGGGGTTTTCTTTGATGATGTCGATGATGTACCATATATGTATATGATATATATATATTTGTGTATTTTGGGAGCAGACCTTCAATCAAACATGTTTTATTAAAAAGTATGCCAATTTTAACTTTTGTTTTTTTCTGGGTTAATTTTTCAAGTTTTCTGACTCCCAAAATATACAAATGTCAGAAAACTTGAAAAATTAACCCGAAAAAAAAACAAAAGTTAAAATTGGCATAATTTTTAATACAACATATATATATATATAAACAAAACTAAAGTTTATCGGGACTTGGTCAGTTCTTCAGGCTCAGATTAAACTCTCATTGCCAACGTTTCGGTTTTTATTTAAAACCTTTTTCATAGGCGGAATAATAATTTTGGAACAGAAAAAAAAACTAAGTTTTTCTGTTTCAAAATTTATACTTCTACCCATGAAAAAGGTTTTAAATAAAAACCGAAACGTTGGCAATGAGAGTTTAATTTGAACCTGAAGAACTGACAGAGTCCCGATCAACTTTAGTTTTGTTTGTTTCTATTCCACGGTCGATACTTTTATCAATATTTATATATACAAAATTGTCACAATAACACGTGATATGAATATTCAGGTAACTCACCACAAATGAATGAAGATAGTCGCTCTGAGGCCTTTCGTTTTCACGTCGTCTGGTTTCATTTGTTTCATTTGTGGTGAGTTACCTATATATATATATATATATATATATAGATAGTCTTCTGGGCGGTAGATCGGCTCCTGGGCTTAACCTCAATCGTTGTTTTTTTTTTTTTTTTAAGTTGTTATCAGCTTTTAATTTTATTTTAGTTAAATGTTTTCTTTTTTTAATTTTTATTTGGCTTTTATTTCTTTATCTTCCCTGTCTACCTTTCCTCCGAAAGTTGGCTACACTGTTTGAGTGCTTCAGTTCGAACGCCAAGTCAGTCGTTATCAGCCTTTGGAGCGATTCACTTCTTTTCCTGAAGACGAGGACATCGAAATATAGTAGTGAGTTCAGTGGTTTCCTTTCTATGTGTTCTTTTTTAAATTCTAGTTTATATATATATGAGTTCAAAATTATATATATATATGATATATACATCATCTCAGAGGCGAGCTAACCTGGACCCCATAATTAAAATAATTGCTATAATTAACAAAATAGATGATTTTGAAATTGATTTTGATGCGTATGGTGCCTTCGGGTGGAGCATGCTGTTTTCTGACCAAAAAAAAAAAAAAAAAAAAAAAAGATGTCAATTAAAAATATCAATTAGTTAAATTGATTATAATGAATGAATTTATAAGTTTTACTTGCAGTAAGGTCCAAATTATTTAAAATAAGCAATTTTATAAATTTGAAAAAGAAAAACAAAATTTAATGATATTTGTTTTTGTTTTTTTTTTCAGGGTTAGATAAAAATGAGAGTGACACTATGTATCATTTGCCTCGAGTAAAAATAATTGTGGAAAACAATAAACCCCTACTGGAGTTCAAGAAAGAAAAAATAGCAGGTTTTTTTATTTTATTATTGCTGTGATTAGGTCATTTTGAGGTGTTTTTTAGAATCTTTGGTTTGTTTGTGTAGTAACTACGTTAACATTATCGTTTATAATGCAGTTAGTACTTTTAGTCATATTGCTTTTGTTTGTGAATCATGGACTCTAGAAATTCACCTGATGACGAGGCCATCGAAATATAGTAGTGAGTTTCTGTTTCATTTCTGAGTGTTCAATGTAGTTTATTTAGTTCGTGGAATAGTTTATTTTAATTGTTTTATCTATATATATATATATATATATATATATATATATATATATATATATATATAAATAATTAAAGTTACAGCTAGAGAACACAAGAAAAAGGACGAACACTCACGAATCTCGATAATTTCGGCGTCTTGTCGTCTTCAGGAGAGTAGAAAGAAAGAAAATAAAAGGAGAAAGAATGAAGGAACGGAGACGTAAATGCGTCCACTGGCCGATGTAAACTATATATATAAATGATCAAACCACAATAAGAAATGGGAAAACAACACTAAGATCTTTCAACCGTAACAAGCGGTCTTTGTCAGAGTCAAAAACCCAACTAAACACTAGATTCAGAAAACATCTGGTGAGGAGTTGAGAAGAGTGGGAGGGAAGAGTGGTATTTTAAAAGGGTGAAATCGCAGGAAAAGACTAATATCCAGAAAGGGATGTTTGGGGAAACAAAGGAGTACAGTAAGAAAGAGTAAAAAACTATCCGCTAGCTGTCAACCCTCTTTGAAGAGGCTATTGCCCTCGTAACGAAAGTATCAAGTTTGAAGAGACCGTTACTAATCTTCAAACTTGATACTTTCGTCACGAGGGCAATAGCCTCTTCAAAGAGGGTTGACAGCTAGCGGATAGTTTTTTTACTCTTTCTTACTGTACTCCTTTGTTTCCCCAAACATCCCTTTCTGGATATTAGTCCTTTCCTGCGCTTTCACCCTTTTAAAATACCACTCTTCCCTCCCACTTTCTCAACTCCTCACCAGATGTTTTCTGCATCTAATGTTTAGTTGGGTTTTTGACTCTGACGAAGACCGCTTGTTACGGTTGAAAGATCTTAGTCTTGTTTTCCCATTTCTTATTGTGGTTTGATCATTGATTATTGTTTCACGTGTTTATGTGAAATCTTTATATATATATATATATATAAAACATTTGTGTATGATGGCAGCAAATCGTCACGTAACATGTTTCATTAAAGCACACAGCAGCCTCTGCGTTAACGACTTTTAAGCTGGTCTGCTCCAATTTATGAACAACCTTGCGGTGGGCTGGTGTTAAAAGCCATATTAATTGCCCAAGAGACATCTTACTTTGGCATGAGCAGATGTAAAAAGAAAATCACAACTTCCAGACGAAAGGCAAAACTTTTTAATACGACACAAAAGATAATTTAAAAAAGAAACAACAAATACAATGAATTAAAAACAAATGCAGAGAATAAAAATCAATTACAGTGAAAAAACCAGTACTTAAAATGTTAAAATGCGCGCGAACAAGCTTTCGACTTTTACACAAGTCATCATCGGGTTAATGAAATGGAAAACAACATGTACTGAGGTTAACCAGACTACTAGCCCTGAGGCGAGTAAGTTAAGGACTGAGCTAGCCTGGCTCCTAGTTGGGTAGTTACTAAGGCAGGCCTTCTTACGCTATGGGTCGCGAACCCATTTGGGAGTCGCGTCGCAAAATTCTGGGGTGGCTAGTGATTTTAATGTCAAATATTTAAATACACGATTTTATAACATCTAGATGTGTATTTGTGCAATCACACCACAGGAGTAATACTTCATATAAAAAAAATTGAACAACATGTCTGACAAAAAATATTTGAATTTTTATTATAACCCATGATTTCAATTGTAACTATGTTAATCTTCATGAGAAATGTGTTTTTTTTTGCATTTAGTTTACTATGAAGACGAACATAGTAACCATTAAAATCATCTCTCCAATGCAAAAAAAAAATATTTCTTTTTTCAGCCATATTGGACCATTTATTTCACTGAGTGTTATCCCTGTGAGTCACATTCACACAATTGCAGATAAAAACAAATATTAGAATACTCACGCACACGTGCAGCCAGTCAATAATTCAATAACACTGACTGTAATATGAACTAGTGTAGTATTGACGCTCTTCTAGTGTAGTCAATTGTCAGTGTTCCATCGTAACGAGAATTTAGTTTTTTTTTTATTTATTCGGTAATTAATCAGTTATTATATGTGTTAGTATTAAACTCTGGAAATATTATTTTTATATATATTTATTAGATTTTAGGATCAAAATAATTTTTCGCCATGACTGAACTTAAATAAGAATGATAATGACGCATATTAAAATGCTGCAAACTCTCCTCAGCCAGGAGAGTGTATTGATATACAGGCATTCAATGTGGGAGAAAGAAAATATGATGAGTCTTTTCTTCAATTAGGCTTTACATTTCAAAATTGTGAACAACCTCTTTGTTTGATCTGCTAAAAAATGTTATAGAGGTCTGAAGTCCAGCAGTGTTAAACATCCCACCTAGATTTAATCCCACATGGATTGACATCCATGTCATTAATTTTGTTTTCTTTAATTTTAATTTAATACTTACCACTCACAACGACTGCGTTAGAATATATATTTATTCTAATCATATGTATATTGTTACTTAATAAATACATAAAATAATTATTTATCTTTCTTTTATATTTATATGGGGCCGCCAAGAAACTCGCAATCATAAATGGGGTCGTGAATGAAAAAAATGTAAGAAGCCCTGTACTAAGGTGTTAATATTGGGATTAATTTTTTTTTTGTTTTATGATTCCGAGATGGGTTGCTGATGGAGTATAACGATAGTGGGTCTGTTTTTAGATCCATCTAATGCAAGTGAGTTCATTGAACGCTGGACCAAGTCTGTGGATCCATTGTCTACACCTGATGTCTCCAGCCCAAGCTTGTCTGATTATAACAGCAGCGGTGGAGGAACCTCTAACGTGTGGCTAGGACACAAGTGGATGCCTGATGTTATGGGTGACGCAGAACTTGTCCACCAAAGAGCCCTACTTGACAGAAGGAAAACTATAGCCAGTCCTGTAGCAGTGAAGAGGCAGCTTCGATCTTCTCGAGGGGTTCGTAACCAAACACCTCGGATTATAAAATTCACTCAACATTCAAACATATCTAAATACAGTGGTACATCGGGATACGAGTTTAATTCGTTCCGTAACCTTCCTCGTATGTCAATTTACTCATTCTGAGGTAAAATGGATAAACCAACAAAAGTCTCCACACAAATGAAGTTTTATTCAACGCGTTTCGAACACTTTGTGTTCAGCATCAGGAAGACAAAGTGTTCGAAACGCGTTGAATAAAACTTCATTTGTGTGGAGACTTTTGTTGGTTTATCCATTTTACCTCAGAATGAGTAAATACCACACAATTACGGATTGCACAACTAATGATTTTGTCAATTTACTCGTATCTCAAAGCAATTTTCCCCATTGAAATCAATTGAAATGCCATTAATCCGTTTCCAGCCCCCAAATTACTTACCCCTAATTGTTTTTGTTACATGATTTTGAATAAGAAAAATGTATTTATAAATGACAAATCTTGTATAAAAACATAATAAAAGAGAATGTAGAGGTGGTTAGAAAAATCTAGTTCTATTAAGTTTACGTACTATGTAATTAGTATTTTGGTTATTTAAATTTAACTTAGACATAACTTAAATGCTACTGTATGCTTAATTTTAGTTACTGCTTTTCTCTTCACTGGTCTTTGCCTTTTTCGCAGGATTAAAAAAAAAAAAACTGTCCATGGGGGTTTGTTTCTTCCTCCCTTTCAGAATGCTACGGAAATGAGTTAAGCAAATTTCATTAAATAGGTACGATGCACGACCAGTTGCAACTTTTTCGAGGTGTTTCTTTGCCACGAACTGTGAAACTCTCTCCCACATTCCCAAAATCTTCCAATTGAATTGATCTTCCAATTCTGAAAGGAAAACTGAGAACTAAGTGGGCCGTAGGCGGCGGCATCGTAGAAAAAAGAAATATACATATTTATAAATGATCTGATACTACAATTGGCTATTCCTCGTATCTCAAATTTCATTCGTATTTCAAAACAAAATCCCGTTCATTTGACAGTTCATATCTCAAATAACTCGTATGTTGGGGCCCTCGTATCCCGAGGCACCACTATACTAGCTCAACTAACTACCCGGCACACAGAAAGACAAAATATCAAAACGTTATCCGTATTAAATGAATTTTTGTACACCTCGGTTTTTTGGCATGCTGATTACCATTCTAATGTCAAAAATTTCAAAAAACAAAATGGTGGATACAGAGTTTATAAAATTTCAAAAAAAAACGTTTAAATTTTTCTCTTCCCTCTACCCTTGATCATCCTCTTCTCATGGTTGCCATGGACGTCACTTCTCTCTATACTTCAATCATTCATTCTGAAGGTCTGGACGCTCTGCGATACTTTCTTGATGGCAGAACAGCACCCCTTAATCCTTCCACATCCTTTCTAGTCTCTTTGGCTGATTTCGTGCTACAGCATAATGTCTTTCAGTTTGAGGGTCGTTATTACCTTCAAACCAGAGGCACAGCTATGGGTACGATTATGGCCCCTTCTTACGCTAATCTTTTCATGGCCAAATTAGAGCAGGATTTCCTGGCCACCTGTCAACTTCTTCCACTCCTTTATCTCCGTTTTATTGATGATATTTTCTTCATTTGGCCCCATGGCAAACATAACTTAGAACTTTTCCTACACTCCTTTCAAAATTTCTGCCCCTCCATCACTTTCACTTACGACATCTCCGACAGACTTATCACCTTTCTTGACGTTGACGTTACTTTAGACAATGGACACTTCTTGACTTCCGTACATATAAAACCCACCAACTCCCAACAGTACCTCCATTACAATAGTTGCCATCCATCCCATGTTAAAAAGTCTATACCTCGATCCTTGTCCCTCCGTATTCACAATATCTGCAATAATCTCCAAGACCGCAGACATCACCTTAACCTCTTAAAGGACAAATTTTCTGAACGAGGCTATCCTCGCTCCTTCATTGATAGTCGTGTTTTACCGGCTGACATCTCCCACCAACCCAGACCCAAGAGGGATAGAAGTAACACTTCCTTCTTCCTGACAACCTACTTCCCTGGCGCTTATAAGCTTCGTGCTGTTATTAAGGAGTCTTTTCCGATTCTGTCTACTTCTACTTCTACTTCTTCCATCTTTAATCACCCCCCTTCTATTTCCTACCGTAAACCTGCCAATCTAAAAAGCATTTTCTCTCATATTTCCCCTCAGCCTTCCAATCCTGTTCCTGGAATGAAACAATGTGGACGCCGTGGCTGTCAAACTTGCCTGATTGTAAATCCTAATCCTTCCTTCGATTCCCCTCTCCACCATAGTTCCTACCCGGTTCAGGTCAATTCCTCCTGTACCTCGAGCAACTGTGTTTACCGACTGGATTGCACTCAGTGTGACTCCTTTTACGTTGGCTTAACTTCTAATAAGTTGAGCCTTCGTATGAATGGTCATAGGGCTTCAGTCGGTCAACGCAGTAACTATCCTGTAGCCATCCATGCGAACTCGCATGGACTCAGTTTCAATGACTGTTTCAGGGTTCAGATCCTGAAACAGATCCCCGAATCCAACAATAAAGTTACCCTAAGAGCTTCAGAGGAGGCATACATATGCTTACTTGATGCTCGCTCTTCCCCCGGACTCAACCTCAACCGATAATTTATTTATTTATTTTTTATTTATTTATTTATTATTTTTTATTTATTTATTTATTATTTTACTTTTTATTTATTATTTTTATTAATTTTAATTTGATTTATCTACTTTTTTATAATTTTTTATAGTTATAATTTTTACTCGTTCCTTTTACGTCTTAATTTGGCTCTTCATTTCCTTCCCTCCCTTCCCCCGCTTGGTGGTAAGTGGTGGGGTACTGGCTGCGGTTTCCGACTTCAGTACCGCCCTGTCTTCCTGCGGGACTCTTCGCTCTTCGCACCTCCTGATGACGACGATTGTCGAAATATCGATGTGAGTTATGTCTGTGTCTTTCTGTGTGTTTCCTTCGTTTTTTATTTTATTGTATATATATATATTATATATATACAAAACAGCAAAACAGTAATGAATTGTCAACCGTGGGACAGATATATAACATAAAAAGGATAAATCGGGATGCGGTCAGTTCTTCCACTTCCAATCAAACTCTCATTGCCGATATTTCGATTTTATTCAAAATCTTTTTCAAAGGCATACAATACAAAGGAAATTAAGAACTTAAATACATACATTTTTAACACAAACAAAAAGAAGTACATTATGAAAAATTAAATACAATCATGAGTATTAAGATAGCAATAAAAATAAAATAAAAATAAGAAACCTATCTAGAAAAAATTACAATGAACTTACAAAAGTAGGAATATTTGAAAATGAACAAACTATGTTTTAGTAATGTAATTTGTAATAGTTTGTTCATTTTCAAATATTCCTACTTTTGTAAGTTCATTGTAATTTTTACTAGATAGGTTTCTTATTTTTATGCTGTCCTAATACTCATGATTGTATTTAATTTTCCATAGTGTACTTCTTTTTGTTTGTGATAAAAATGTACGTATTTAAGTTCTTAATTTTCTTTGTATTGTAGGTCTTTGAAAAAGATTTTGAATAAAATCGAAACGTCTGCAATGAGAGTTTGATTGGAAGTGGAAGAAACTGACCTCAACCCGATTTATCCTTTTTATGATATATATATAAACAAACACTTTTTCTTTTTCTCGGAGTTTGGTCAGGATAAATATATGGAATCACCTTTTTGCCAACGTTTCGTCTTTATTTCAAGACATCCTCAGGGCTATAAATGAAGGCTGGGTTCTGTTACATTACATCGGTTCTGTTCTGTTACATCGGTAATGTAACAGAACCCAGACTTCATTTATAGCTCTGAGGATGTCTTGAAATAAAGACGAAACGTTGGCAAAAAGGTGATTCCATATATTTACCCTGACCAAACTCCGAGAAAAAGAACAAGTGTTTGTTAATATTTTGTGGTCAAGAAAACAGTACCGTATATATATATATTTATTTATTTATTTACTCTTCTTTATATAATCTAGGAGGTGTCAGAGCTTATTTATGAGACAAAATGTCGTAGGAAGAATCAGAATGAAGAAAAATAAGCTCTGACACCTCCTAGATTATATATATATATATATATAAATATTGACAAAAGTATCGACTGTGGAATAGAAACAAAACTAAAGTTTATCAGGACTCGGTCAGTTCAGAACTGACCTAGTCCCGATAAACTTTAGTTTTGTATATATATATATATATATATATATATATATATATATATACACGAGTTCAAAATCCAAAAAGAGTAACACACAGAGTAAGGAAACACACTTACAGACTGAAATTTTCGCGTAATCCGTCTTCAGAAGAAAAGAGAAAGAGAGACCAAGCACGTTGTAGACGCAACTTGGTCTCCCTTTCTCTTTTCTCCTGAAGACGGATTAACCCGAAAATTTCAGTCTGTAAGTGTTTTTCCTTACTCTGTGTGTTACTCTTTTTAAATTTTGAACTCGTATTTTGTCCAGTTTGGATTGTGTTTTGTTTAATTAAGTGAAATATATATATATATACATTAAGAACTATTATCATTTTTATAAATATAAATGGCTTATGCAATTTATCTTATAACATTGTTTCAAATCAGCTAATCTATACACGGAGAGCAATGAAAAAGTTGGCTTGACAAGCAGAGAAATTTTTAATTTATTCATTTCTATTTATTATTTTTTTTGTTCGTTCTTTAAAAATTTCTTACAACAGATTTTTATCCATAAATTTATAGGAATAATCTTTTTTTTTAATTTTTAATCCGTCATTTTATTTTTTTGAATGTTCGACATCAGAGTGTAATCTGCATGCCAATAAAACCATAGTGTACAAAGCTTCATTGAATTCATTGGATGTTTCCATAATTTGGGATTTTGTGCCCCATTGTGCGGCGTTGCCCGGGCGGTAAATTATGCCCCCTGGATAATTTGCATATAGGCGGTAGAACTCAAAAAAAGGATCCCGATCAAAATCAAAATACCGTAGTTATTCCACCAAAAAATTTTTTTTTATAATTATATAAGATCCATATGTTTTTTAATCTAAATGTCTCCAATTTTATTTCTATAGCGGACAGACTGACAAACTTTGTATTTTATTCATATACGAGGTGTGTAAATAAAGTAGTGAGACTGATTTTTTTTTTAAATTTTCTATTCAAATATAATTACAATGTGATATTGTCACCTTCAAAATAGTTCCCTTCGGAAGCCACACAGCGCTGGAGACGGTCCTTCCAATCATTGTAGCATTGCTGGAACTCGGATTCTGGAATGGCCTTCAGCTGGTCGGTTACAGCAGTTTGTATGTTTTGTAGTGTCCCGAAATGAGTTCCCTTGAGGTGATTTTTCAATCTCGGGAAGAGGAAAAAGTCACAAGGACTCAAGTCTGGTGAATAAGGAGGCTGAGGAGCAACAGGAATGTTTTTACTGGCCAAAAACTCGTTTATTGAGATGGCAGTGTGACAGGGCGCGTCATCAAATTTTTCTCATCTCCAATTCATTGGTCAAAATGTGATGAACGGAGGTGTGATTCAAATTCAACTGTTCCCCGATCATTCTGACTGTCAAGCGTCGATCTGAACACACAAGGTTCCGTACTCTGTTGACATTTTCATCGGTGTTTGCACTTGAAGGCCTTCCGCTTCGTGGTTCATCTTCAATCGACTCTCTTCCTTCTGAAAATTCCTTAAACCACCGAAAAACCTGTGCCCTTGATAAAACACGTTCTCCATAGGCCTCCTGAAGTTTTTCAAAAGTTTCGGTTGCATTATTTCCAAGTCTGAAGCAAAATTTGATTGCACACCGCTGCTCAACTTTGAGGTCACTCATTTTTAAAACGCTGAAGAAAAAACCATTTCACGAAAAGCAACGCTACGGACAAACAAATGACTGTGGCGAGTTCAGATTCATACTGGAGGCGCATCACACGTGCACCTGACGCTACTCAAGGCCACGCGTCTCCAGCGTTGCCAGATCGAAATCGAAAGCGACGTTGCCAGTCTCACTACTTTATTTATACACCTCGTAGATAATCTTTTTTTTTCACCTCAGTGTCTTCCTTGCCAGCTAGTTAACTACGCAAGGGAATAAAAAACAGCTCATTATTCTGGAGGCGCCTACAAAAATTTATCTCCAAGAAAAGGCTTTATAATAATTTATTAAATGTTCATTAATATAATAACAATTAATAATCCAAAATGAAGTCTAAACATAAGTGTATAAACAAAACAGAGTAGTATAATTAGCTAAAACAGTTGGGTTTTAAATTAAAAATCAGGCTTGCCAACCTAACTCTTCCCGATCTCATTACACTTCATACATAAAAATTCATATCTGAAAAAAACCCCTTCATTAGAGAGAAAATTTAAATAATATTCATATACTTTCGAAAGCTTTGTTATATTGCATAAATTGTGCTAATTATCATGTTCATGTTCAATATAATGTCATTAATTCTTAAGTACATTTATTGTTATGTTTTAGGTAAATGGAGGCTCCCTGATTTCTAGTCCTTGTAAGTTTTTTTTTGCTTTTTGTTTGTTTTTTAATGAAAATGTTTTTCCTTGGATCCCGACCAACTCCAGAATTCTATCTCTATCCCTGATTTTCTTAACCTATTGTTATTACTACTTCAATACCCATCGCTATGATATATTACCCATCAATACCCATCGCTTGATATATATATATATATCAATGATCAAACCACAATAAGAAATGGGAAAACAAGACTAAGATCTTTCAACCATAACAAGCGGTCTTTGTCAGAGTCAAAAACCCAACAGTTGGGTTTTTGACTCTGACAAAATTTGGGAATCCTCTACCAGGAAATAGGAGAACAAGACTAGGATCTTTCAACCGTGGCGGGTGGTCTTCGTCAGAGTCAAAAACCCAACTGTTGGGTTTTTGACTCTGACGAAGACCGCTTGTTACGGTTGAAAGATCTTAGTCTTGTTTTCCCATTTCTTATTGTGGTTTGATCATTGATTGTTATTTCACGTGTTTATGTGAAATCTTTTTATATATATATATATATATATATCAGTTCAAAAAATTTTGAACTATTTGCGTCTAGTTTGGATCGTTTTTTCGAATTTTGAGTATATATATATATTTTTTTTTTCGAAATTTTTATTTTCATATTTAACAAATATAGTGTATGCAGACAAAACTTTTTTCTACATATATTCCAACATTCGTCCTTTTGAGAAATAATTTTATTGTTTCTGTTTTTTTTTTTACAATATCTGTACTATTGCAAAGTAAAAGAGTTTGTTCTTTTGAAGATGAACTTCTTTTTCAGCCACTAGCGGCTCATGTACTGAAGAGAGAAGTCATTCAACTCCAGAAGTCAGAAGCGGCTCATGTACTGAAGAGAGAAGTCATTCAACTCCTGAAGTCAGAAGAAAATCGACCAATACTTTGATTGCCAATTACCTAAAACTGAAGAATGAAATAGAAATAAATTCCAGCAATAATGAATACGATGACTTAAACGTTTCGTGTTAGATAGTTAATTTTTTTTTGCATTATAATTTATATATCCTTTTTTTAAATAATAATAAATTATTAAAAATATCTTTTTTATTTATTAGGGTAAAGGATGGTAAATTCTCTATCCTTATTCCTCTGATACAGTCATTTGTCTCACTCTCTCTCTCTCTCTCTCCCCTCTCCCTCTGTCTCTCCTCTCTCTCTCTCTCTCTCCTTCTCTCTCTCTCTCCCCTCCCCTCTGTCTCTCTCTCTCCCCTCTCCCTCTGTCTCTCTCTCTCCCTCTCCCTCTCTCTCTCTCCCTCTCTCTCTCTCTCTTCTATCTCCTCTCACTCTCTCTCCCCCCTCTCTCTCTCTCTCACACACACTCTCTTCTATCTCCTCTCACTCTCTCCTATATTCTCTCTCTCTCTCTATATATATATATATCTCTTTTCTATTTTCTCTACTTTCTTTCCGTTTTATCTTATTTATCCTTCTACTTCAGGGGTGGACCAACAGAATGATTTGCTTTCATCATTGACTCCAAAAATAGAATGGGTTAATCTGTATCCAAAAGTTTGTGTAGACGCTGCGGTCCAGAGTCTTTGATGGATCAAATTGATATTTTACACAAAAATGGGTCTTATAATATATAGATATAAAAAAAAAACTATTCTTTGGGAGTAATGCATGATGGGAAAGTCACTTTTTTGTCCAAAATCTCTTTTTTGATCATTTTTTTTCTTCTAAACTAATATTTTTTTTATGAAAATTAAGTTTAGAATAATTATATAACCCAGTAAATGGATGACTGGGGATTATCCATTTGGGAGATTTACCAAATGGATTATTTAAAACCTCTGGGGATTTTTTCAAGTAGTGGTCTACACTCAAAAAGTTGAGCGTAGGACACTCCAGATTTTTTTTTTATATTTTGCCCTCATTTTTAGAATAAATGTAAGAAATAAAAACACAAGAGTAATTTAATTTTGAATTCCTTGCAAGACGAAGTTCTTTTAATTTGCATATGACCCAAGACAATAAAATATCGTCTTCTGCTCTTCATCCCTATTGGGTTTTGATTTTATTCCTCTTTAATTTCCTATTTATAACGTAATGCAATCACTTTTTATGTGGTATTTACTCATTGTAGGGTAAAAAAGCTAATGAATTAGTCTGCACATATAAAAATTTAATGGTATAAACATCGCGTTTCAAACACGTAGTGTCCTTTTCAGACATTAACTATAAAATACAATGACATCAGAGAGTTATCTATAGTATACAGTAAATATAGTACAGAATAAAAATAAAATAAAATAAGGAAGAGAATACAAACCTAAGGGTGAGTGTCTGTAGTACAACTGACTGGGAATAGGATGGAAGTGGGTGAGGGTATGGTGTACATGTGTTTCATATTACAAGGCAGGTACATTTCATTGTTATTTTTTTTCCCCTAAAGGTTAGACTGAGCCTTTACATTTAATAATAAAATCTATTCTAAGTGTGGGAATAGGACATCCTATTCCCAGTCAGTTGTACCACAGACACTCACCCTTAGTATTCTCTTCCTTATTTATTTTATTTTTATTTTGTACTATATATACTCTCTGGTATCGTTGTATTTTTTAGTTAATGCCTGAGGAAGAACACTAAGTGTTCGAAACGCGTTGTTTATACCATTAAATTGTTATATGTGGAGACCATTTCATTAACATTTTGCCCTACAATCTCTAATTTCCTTTGATGGTATTTAGTATGAAAGCTAGTTTTGGTATCTTTGAATGATTCACTGTCAGATGTACAAAAAAAAAAAAATAAATCATACCCAATGCCCTCGTATCCATTAATCTAATAGAATTATTGATCCAGCTTTTGAATTTTTGAAAATAATTTCTTTCTGTTGTTATTTCCATCCAAAAAAATAATTCAGTTTTATTATTCAGTCAGGTGTTCTTTCTATTATTCAAAAAACCCACAACATTTTTATCACAATAACAAATGTGATATTTAACTTTTCCAAATTAAATTATAGCGATCTTAAAAGACAATATTCTCTTTTCTGAGTGACTCGAGAAACTTCATTGTATTGAAGTTTTGAGAGTATTAATGAACTTTTGAGAGTATTAATGAACTTTTGAGAGTATTAATGAACTTTTGAGAGTATTAATGAACTTTTGAGAGTATTAATGATCTTTTGAGAGTATTAATGAACTTTTGAGAGTATTAATGAACTTTTGAGAGTATTAATGAACTTTTGAGAGTATTAATGAACTTTTGAGAGTATTAAAGAACTTTTGAGAGTATTAATGAACTTTTGAGAGTATTAATGAACTTTTGAGAGTATTAATGAACTTATGAGAGTATTAATGAACTTTTGAGAGTATTAATGAACTTTTGAGAGTATTAATGAACTTTTGAGAGTATTAATGAACTTTTGAGAGTATTAATGAACTTTTGAGAGTATTAATGAACTTTTGAGAGTATTAATGAACTTTTGAGAGTATTAATGAACTTTTGAGAGTATTAATGAACTTTTGAGAGTATTTAATGAACTTTTGAGAGTATTAATGAACTTTTGATTTTTGGAGTATTAATGAACTTTTGAGAGTATTAATGAACTTTTGAGAGTATTAATGAACTTTTGAGGTATTAATGAACTTTTGAGAGTATTAATGAACTTTTGAGAGTATTAATGAACTTTGAGAGTATTAATGAACTTTTGAGAGTATTAATGAACTTTTGAGAGTATTAATGAACTTTTGAGAGTATTAATGAACTTTTGAGAGTATTAATGAACTTTTGAGAGTATTAATGAACTTTTGAGAGTATTAATGAACTTTTGAGAGTATTAATGAACTTTTGAGAGTATTAAAGAACTTTTGAGAGTATTAATGAACTTTTGAGAGTATTAATGAACTTATGAGAGTATTAATGAACTTTTGAGAGTATTAATGAACTTTTGAGAGTATTAATGAACTTTTGAGAGTATTAATGAACTTTTGAGAGTATTAATGAACTTTTGAATAGTTTTGACATTTTGTTTCAAGACCTCGTAGGTAACTTAAATCGATGTATTAATATAAAATAATTTTACTATTTTTTAGGATCAATGTTTTTACCGCTATTCACCAAGTGAAAATAACAGCTAGTGAACTTCTTCGACAGTTCGAAATATCGTTTTTGAGTGTAGACCACTACTTGAAAACATCCCCAGAGGTTTTAAATTATGTATTTGGTAAATCTCCCAAATGGATAATCCCCAGTCATCCATTTACTGTGTTATATAATTATTCTAAACTTTATTTTTATAAAAAAATATTAGTTTAGAAGAAAAAAAATTATTCTAAACATTGTTTGTTGGTTTAATTTTTCAAAAATAAGTTGCTATTTTAATTGTGCAAAAAAAACACGATTAGTCATTGGTTGTGCAATTCATAATAATTGTGTGGTATTTACTCATACTGAGGTAAATGGATAATATAAAATGTCCACATAAACGAATTTTGTTTCAATACAGCGTTCAAAACTTGTAGTTTTAAATAGGGATGTTTTTCATGAAAAATAATTTCCTCCGGGATATTTTTAACTTTTTCTGAGCTATTATTTTGACTTCAAGGAAATTTTTTCCCAAAGATTTATTTTCTTTCGGAATTTTTTCCATTGAAGATTATTACCTCCGAGAGGTTTTTACCAAATGGATTATTTTGACTTCTGGGAATTTGTTCCAATGGGAGTTATTTTGATTTATGGGGATTTTTTTCAAGGGGATTGAAAAATTTCCATGGGAGTTATTTTGATTTATGGGGATTTTTTTCAAGGGGATTATAGGGAGATATTTCTCTGGAGGGATGTTTTCATGCATTGCCCCCGCTAAATAACACTGGTTAGCATATCAAAAACCCTTCACCAAAAAACACACTGTTGAATCATACAGATGACAGGCACAATCAAATCAACTATGATTAATTTTAGCTTTATTATTATTATTATTATTATAGATTTATATTAATATATATTAATTAATATATATATTATATATTATTAATATATATATATATTATTTATATATATATAAATGTCTAAAACACATAAAGAAATCAAACAATTGACTAAGATCGTTCAATCAAAAAAGCAGTCTTTGTCGGAGTCCAAGAAATACAGATACACAGTCTAGTATCAGTTGGACGAAGACAACTTGTTTTGGATTTACTGTCCTTTCGATGTTCATTATTGCTTCACTCATTTATTGTAAAATCTTATATATATATATATATATATATATATATATATAAAGGTTTCACATAAACACGTGAAATAACAATCAATGATCAAACCACAATAAGAAATGGGAAAACAAGACTAAGATCTTTCAACCGTAACAAGCGATCTTCGTCAGAGTCAAAAACCCAACTGGTTGGGTTTTGACTCTGACGAAGACCGCTTGTTACGGTTGAAAGATCTTATTCTTGTTTTCCCATTTCTTATTGTGGTTTGATCATTGATATATATATATATATATATATATTTGTGTATGATGGCAGCAAATTGTCACGTAAACATGTTTCATTAAAATACACAGCAGCCTCTGCGTTAACGACTTTTAAGCTGGTCGGCTCCAATTTACGAACAACCTGTTGTTGAATACTATTTCTCAACTTGTCATTAATTTCTGCCTTCTGGGTTGTTCGTAAATTGGAGCAGACCAGCTTAAAAGTGGTTAACGCAGAGGCTGCTGTGTACTTTAATGAAACATATATATATATATATATATATATATATATATATATATATATATATATATATTAAAGAAAATACCACTATTTCAATAGAAGAATGAAAAAGTTCTAAGCTCTTTTTAGGCAGATTGGACTTGAAATCAAAGAACTTTGTCTAAAATTCAAAAGAACTTTTTGTTAAATTTTTCTCATTATTCTTTTAACAATGATTTTTATAATTGTAGAGTCACCTGTGTTTATTGTGACACCTTTACATATATAAGTATATAATATAGTATATATAGCATATGAATAATTATAGATTAATATATTAAATCTACCCCCGGGAGATTTTTTCTAGAGGGATTATTTTAACCTCTCAGGATTTTTATATAATGATTTCTGGGGATTTTTTCCAGAAATATTATTTCCTCTTGGGGATTTTTTCCATTGAGGATTATGAAAAATATTTCTCTGAAGGGATTTTTTCATGCATCGGCCCAACTAAATAAACCCTGGTTAGTATATCAAAAATCCCTTCACCAAAAAAAAAATACACTGTTGATTACATACAGATGACATCTACAACCAAATCAACAATGATTAAAATAAAAAAAAAAGTCAACAACCACAAGGAAAAACATGCAAAAAAAGAAGAAAACCTTCCATTTATAATCAAGTTCTATTTTATACCTCAGACTGATAACATAATCCTTTTTTTTTGTTATTTTTTTTCCCTAAAAATATTGTACACCGTTTGTTTTTTTTTTATTTTTCAATAATTAACAAGTTGGAAATATAAAATAAAAAAAAAACACAGCGATAATGGTAAAACAAGTGGATTGAGAGAGCCAAGCATATACATCTGTTCAAAAAGCAACATGTCCTTTGATACACTATATCAACAAACTTACATCATATAAATAAATAAATAACTCGCTACTAATAACAAAAGAAAAATTGTGCTTTTTTTTTTTTGAAAATACAATAATTTTTTTTTCTTCTTTTATAATTCCTATAATTTTTTTTTTTAAAAAATTTTTCTTATAAAAACATTTTTTTTTTGATATTTTCAAAAGCCAAAATAAAATTACTCTTTTTGTAATTTCTAAAAAAAAAACATTGATTTTTCAAGCAATTTTTTTTTATTAATGCTTTTTTGAAAATTTTTTTTTGCAGAAGCAAAATAATAGATCATCTAAGCCAAAATGGTAACTGAATTATTTTATTTTTTTTTTTTTTAATATAAAAGTTCATGAAGATATTATATATATGTAGAAAATCACATGTGACTCTAAAATCAAAGATATAATAGAAAATTTTAAAAAATTTTCAAGAGTTTCCTGATAGTTCGTTTTCAAAGAACAGTTTGATAGCTGTTTTATTCAAACTACCACTAATAGTAGTTTTTTTCTGTATTTTAGAGTTTATATATATATATATATATATATATATTTGTAAATTTTGGTAGCAGTCCTTCCTGTATACATACATTGTTAAAAATTAGACCATATTTAGCTCAAACTTGCTTTTTCATAAGTTTTTCGAGTTTCCGGAATAACGGATCTTGTTACTGTATCCATCCACAGAATATTCTGACACCAAAACATTGTTATTCCGGAAACTCGAAAAAACTTATGAAAAAGCATGTTTCAGCTAAATATGGTCTAATGTTTAACAATATATATATATATATATATATTGTGTTGAACTGAATTGCCTTAATCAAACATACCTTTCTTTTGAGCAGTTTTTCATATTTTCTTGATAATTTCAAATCGTCTTGAAAGTTGTGTATGTTTGATTAAGGCAATTCAGTTCAACACAATTTGTATAAAAGAAGGTCTGTTCCCTGTTTATACTAATATTATATTATATATATATATATATATATATATATATATATAGTTCAATATATACAAAGAAACATAGAGAAATCAAAAGAACACACTTACAGTCTCTAATTTTCGGTTTGAACCGTCTTCAGGAGAGATAAGAGAGGGTTGAAACCAAAAATTAGAGACTGTAAGTGTGTTCTTTTGATTTCTCTGGTTTTTTTGTATATATTGAACTATATTTGTCCGTTATGGAACGTATTTCCAACGAAAAAGTATATATATATATATATATGTCTAAAACACATAAAGAAATCAAACAATTGACTAAAATCGCTCAACCAAAACAAGCAGTCTTTGTCAGAGTCCAAAAAATACTGATACATAGTCTGGTATCAGTTGGACGAAGACAACTTGTTTGGGTTTTACTGTCCTTTCGATGTTCATTATTGTTTCACTCATTTATTGTAAAATCTTATATATATATAAAATTAAAGAAAATACCACTATTTCAATAGAAGAATGAAAAAGTTCTAAGCTCTTTTTAGGCAGATTGGACTTGAAATCAAAGAACTTTGTCAAAAATTCAAAAAGAACTTTTGTTAAATTTTTCTCATTATTCTTTTAACAATGATTTTTATAATTGTAGAGTCACACGTGTTTATTGTGATACCTTCGCATATATAAGTATATAATATATATACGCAAAAGTGATTTCAATAGCAAATAAACATTTTTGAAATACTGTTTTAAATGCATTTATATTTTGTTTTTGTAAAAAGTTAGAAAATTTTTATTATAAAAACAGGAATTTATTAGAGCATTTCTATTTGTATTGTTGTATATAATTCAAATGTCAAATGCATTAGATAAAAGCTGGATTAAGAACTTTGTTGTTGTTGTTGATATTGAAAATAAAACAAGCTATTTTATGAAGGTCATAGAAGGAATAACAATATATATATAAAATATATTACTAATCTATTAAAAATTGTTTTCAATATATAAATAATTTTTTTTTATATATTGGATATTTAATATATTTATTGATCTCAGATTACAGAAAATGAACATATAAAAAGAGGGAAAAAGATACTTTGTTAGGTAGCTATGCAGCTTAACAATGCCTCTACAAACAATAATCAGTGTTACCACTAAGTTAAAAAAAAAAGATGAAAAATAAGTGAGTAGAAGTGAAATGCTATTATTACTCTTTCATTTGGTTATAACAGGTATAATATCTTTAGAGGAGGCACATATTTATCGCCAGGATTTCCAGGATTAGGTTTATTTTCGTTTATATTATTTTAATTTTTATTTTACCACTTTTATAAAGAGTTCATTTTTCTTTCAAGTTTTCTTCATTTAAAATCACTCTTTTTTTTATGGCTTTCTGTTTTTCCTTTTTCACTTGGTAGTGACACTGATAAGTCTAACGGATTTGTTGTTTTGCTCTTTTATTGTTTAGCAACCTATCTTTATCTAAATGACTACAGTTTTGAAATATAGAAGCCAATTCTGTTTGTATCATTCTCCTTAATTTCCTCATATATCGTCTCATTTTTAAAATATATATCCATATTATTTTTGTTTCTTATATATATACTTGAAATAAACTGTGTGGCACATAGACACAAACATAACAAAAACTCACTTTTCAAAGTGAAAAGTGAGTCCTTGTTATGTTTCTGTCTATGTGTCACAGTTTATTTTAAGTGTAATCTATCCTGCCGGACTGTTTTTCATTTATCATGGTTTAT
The DNA here is from genome assembly GCA_026182355.1 of Hermatobates lingyangjiaoensis. NCBI lineage: Eukaryota > Metazoa > Arthropoda > Insecta > Hemiptera > Hermatobatidae > Hermatobates > Hermatobates lingyangjiaoensis. The sequence goes on from JAPFBL010000872.1 coordinate 51,638, forward strand.
AAATATATACCATATATATATATATATATAGTAATTAAATGAAACGGTTCAGCGGACATTTAAATAAAGACCAATTAAAAAGAAGATAGCACACAGATAAGACACAGGAATAACTCACTTTTACATTTCGACCATCGTCGTCATCAGGAGGCGAAGAGTCCCTCAGGAAGTCGCCGCTTTGCCCTTCTGAGAGACTCTTCCCCTCTTCATGACGATGATGGTCGAAATATAGAAGTGAGTTATTCCTGTGTCTATCTGTGTGCTATCTTCTTTTTATTGGTATATATATATATATAAAGTTACAGCTAGAGAACACAAGAAAGAGGACTAACACTCACTTCATTTCGGCGTCTTGTCGTCTTCAAGAGAGAAGAAGAAAATAAAAAGGAGAAGGAATGAAGGAACGGAGCGCAAATGCGTCCACTGACGCATTTTTGTAATGGTAATTTACAAAAATTACCGTAAATCATATGACATTAACATATATATATATATATATATATAATATTATATATATTCAAGTAACTCACAACAAATACAAATAATATGTGTATAGCTCTGAGGTATTTCGTATCACATCGTCGTAGAGAAAGTAAAATCATATAGTATATACACAAAAAAATGTTACATACTTTTTGTTTCACGATGTCTGGAAATTGACTGCAATTATCTTGGAATTCCTCGTATTACAATGTCATTAAATTTAAAGGTTTTTGAAAGGGTTCAGAGGCGTTAATTCCTCATTTTTATTTGCGGTTAGTACCTTTATATATATATATATATAAATTCACTGAAAGAGAACACAAAAACTTACCATGACGTTTCAATATCCTTCACGAGTTGAAAGAAAGTTTTTTTTTCTCTGTGTGAATTTACTTTTAGTTTTTTGTTTCGTTGATCAAGTTTTATATTTACCTGTGTGGGTGTGTGTGTAAAAGTATTTAAATATTTTGAAAAAAAAAAAGTAATACTTAAAGTCACATTGTAAATATCCTAAACATAGTGAAGAGTCTGAATAAGACAAAATAACAGTCCTTAATATTTTGAAACAAAAAAAACAACAACCTAAATCACTTGATAATAAAATACTATTTCCCATTATATGATATCAAATGATATGCTCTTAGAAAAAAATTACCGTAAATCATATGACATTAACAAATATCCTAAATCACAAGATATTAAATAATACTCTAAACAATATATGACATTAAATAATATCCTAAATCACATGACATTAAATCATATTTTAAATAATATAACTTTAAAAATAATCCTAAAAAATATGACTTTAAAAATATCATACAAATTAATATGACATTACATAATATTCTGAATCATATGACTTTAAGTAATATCACAATAAATCATATGATGATTTTTAAACAATATCATCAAACATATGATATTAAATAATATCCTAAATCATATGATTTTAAATAATATTCTAAATCACATCACATGAAAAAATATTCTAAATCATAACTTTAAATAATATTCTAAATCATAACTTTAAATAATATCCTAAATCACATGACATTAAATAATATTGTGAATCATATGACTTTAAGTAATATCCTAAATCATATGATTTTAAACAATATCATAAAACATATGATATTAAATAATATCCTAAATCATATGATTTTAAATAATATTCTAAATCACATCACATGAAATAATATTCTAAATCATAACTTTAAATAATATTCTAAATCATAACTTTAAATAATATCCTAAATCATATGATTTTAATTAATATCATAAAACATATGATATTAAATAATATCCTAAATCATATGATTTTAAATAATATTCTAAATCACATCACATGAAATAGTAAAATATTACAAAATAAATAACATACATGACCTTCAAGAAAACATTTCATCTTTAACAATTTCTTAAACCAGCTTTAACAAATATTTTATGTATATTTTTAATTTTTTTTTTTTTACTTTTTAAATTAAAAAGAAAAAAGATGCCGCACAAGATAATTACAAACACACATTCTTATCTATACAATGGTAACGAGATTTTTGTTGTAAACTTCAAGCATTATTAGTAAAATAAAGAATTCACAAAAAGCGTTCAATTTTTTTTTTCTTCAGTTATTTGTGAATACCTAAGATCAAACATATATAATGTTTACCCTAAAAGTCAGTGTATTTTATTATTACATAAGTAGAATTTAAAAAAAAAAAAACCAAAAATGTTACAAGTCGAAATCATTTATCTACAACTACAGAAACACCTGGGGGCAGAGGGGGGACACTTTTAACTTCGCACTCGTTCAATGACGTCTTTAATGTTCATTTCATTTTTTTATTTATTTATTTATTTACAAAAAATTTCATTTAAGCGCAGATTTTTTTTTTTTTTTTTTGTATAAGTTTTAATGGTATTTATAGATTACAGGAAAGAAGCTACGATATGTGTGTATGTATTTTTTTTTTATTATTATTATTTATGTAAATAATGTTTACAAATACATCATTTAGTCGTTTTTTTTTTTTTTTTTGGCCACCCTTTGTTTTAATATTATCTTTTTTTTTCTTCTTAATCTTTCAAATATTCGATATATAAAACACAACTAAGACCCTGTGTGTTTATCAAATAAAAAAATTTAAATAAAAAAATTTTAAAAATGGAAAAATGCATTTCGTAAAGAGAAGGCAGAGGTTTTTTTCTCCTAATTTAGATATAGTTTTTTTTTTAAAATTAATATTTTTTTTGTTTTTTTTTATTTAATTTTTTTTAGAGGAAGTCCAGAGAAGAAGTTCAGTTCGGTTGGTATTTGTAAGCCATATATATATATATATATATATTGCTCTATTACTTATAGGCTAAGAAATCTTATCTGTACATTTATATATATTTATGTATATGTGTATATAGGTAGTGTGTTAAGTGTCATTTCAAGGAATGCGCATGCGTACAAATCAGAGAAACTTGCTTATTTTTTTTTTATATAAGACTAATTCTTGCTTTCCTATTAACAAAACAATGGTGTATTTAGCATATGGAAAGGGCAGGGTACTTCAAAGTCCTTTGATGGGAATTGCTTACTCATTTTGACAGTGATTACTCACTGTAATGTGCCATTATTCTACAGAAAAAAAAAGAATCTGTTCTTTAAAACATAGAAAATGCCTATGCTATATGTAAAAATTATATGTAACCCAGAAATTTATTCTATTAATGTAATCAGGTTTATTCTTTCAGACTTTATTTATTAATCGTTGTATATTTGATTTAAAATTGGAACAGTAATGTAAACTTTCCAAAGACGATGGGAGGGGGGGAGGCTAAAACATCGAATGGAGAAAGGTACCTTAAAACAGAAAAAAAGATACGATTATATTCAAAATTGAGCATTCAATTAATAAAATTAAGAGGATAAATACCATTAAACAAATATTTTAAAAGAATATTTTTTTTTATAATTTTCTTGTAAAATAGTTTCATTTTATTTGTTCAAATACAATTTTAAAACAATAATTCTTTTTTTTTGCAGAATTTTTGTGTTTTTGAGTAAAAAATATAACAAAAAATTGCATACTATTCAAAAATAATAGTTATTTTATAGTTAATTTATTATAACTAAAGTATAGTGATCGCGAAAAAATTTGATCTCGAGATTTTGATGGAATTATATGTTTTGAAGTCCCACAAGTCGTTTTATGAAGTTCTTACTTTACTATAAGTAAAGTATAGTGATCGTGAAAAAAAACGATCTCGAGATTTTAATGGAATTATATGTTTTGAGGTCCCACAAGTCGTTTTATGAAGTTCTTACTTTACTATAAGTAAAGTATAGTGATCGTGAAAAAATTCGATCTCGAGATTTTAATGGAATTATATGTTTTGAGGTCCCACAAGTCGTTTTATGAAGTTCTTACTTTACTATAAGTAAAGTATAGTGATCGTGAAAAAATTCGATCTCCAGATTTTGATGGAATTATATGTTTTGAAGTCCCATAAGTCGTTTTATGAAGTTTTTTTTTGTTGATTCTATATGTGTATGTGTGTATGTGGATGAGTATGTATCCAAAGTTTGTGTAGACACCACACTACGGTCAAGAATCATTGATGGATCAAATTGATATTTGACTAAAAAAGGGACCTCATTGGGTAAATTAGCTTTATTGTTTGGGAGCAGTTATGCAAGATGGGAAAGTCATTTTTTTTTGCCCAAAACATTTTTTTACAAAAAAAATGTTTAAAAACAGGTTTTTGGCGAAAAAAGTTACTTTCTCTTCATGCATAATTGCTCCCAAACAATAGGGATAATCTACACTACGACGCCCATTTTTTTTGTAACATATCAATTTGATCCATCAAAGATATTGGACCGTATTCTGGACTTTAGTTTTGGCCAAAACTTTAGATACATACTAACTCACCCACACAAACAGAGACAGCATTGAAACAACTTCATAAAACGACTTCTGAGGCCTCAAAACATATTAAGTCAAAATCTCAAATCTCGACATCGAATTTTTTCGCTATAACTATACTTTACTTATACTAAAGAAAAAAACTTCATAAAACAACTGTTAGGACCTCGAAATATATAATTCCGTCAAAATCTTGAGATCGAATTTTTTCACGATCACTATACTTTACTTATAGTAAAGTAAAGATAGGTATTGAGAAAATTTAATGACATTGAAACAGTAAAATGGCATTGTCCTTTATACTACATTTACTTTGAATATGATGTGAAAACGGAAGTCACATCTGAGAGCTGTTTTTTAACAGTCGAAATCACCCGAACTATATAACTTCCTTTAAAGCAGGGGTTTTCAAAGCGATAGTGTATATGCCGCCGCATAACAGTGGTTAGAGTACGACATAGGAAAATTGAAAAGAGTGCTTGCATTCCCGGCAGTTCCCAGAGGGAGTCGAGTAAAATGAAAACTCCCCCCCCTTTTTTTCCCTACTGCTAAGGTTATAAGTTAAGTATCAGGCAAATTGTTTTTTTTTCTCGATTTGTATACGCTGACCTGATACTGATGCGTGAAGTAAGTATTGATGCGCGCCGTAGTATCGTGCAGGCCCGCCTCCGCGTGGTCACCTCGGGCACTTTGGAATAATCTAAAGTGGCTAAAGGGCAGCACGTTAAACTAGTCAGCCTGATTTGATTATTGGTGGTTATATGGCTGAGAAGCTTAGGAACACATATAAAGTCAAAACGTAGTATCGTGCAGGCCCGCCTCCGCGTGGTCACCTCGGGCACTTTGGAATAATCTAAAGTGGCTAAAGGGCAGCACGTTAAACTAGTCAGCCTGATTTGATTATTGGTGGTTATATGGCTGAGAAGCTTAGGAACACATATAAAGTCAAAACAGGTTAGAGGTGGCTATCTAAAGTGGCTAAAGGGCAGCACGTTAAACTAGTCGGCCTGATTTGATTTTTGGTGGTTATATGGCCGAAAGGCTTAGGAACACATACAAAGTCAAAACAGGTTAGAGGTGGTTATCTAAAGTGGCTAAAGGGCAGCACGTTAAACTAGTCGGCCTGATTTGATTTTTGGTGGTTATATAGCTGAGAAGCTTAGGAACACATATAAAGTCAAAACAGGTTAGAGGTCGTTAGAGGTGGTTATCTAAAGTGGCTAAAGGGCAGCACGTTAAACTAGTCGGCCTGATTTGATTTTTGGTGGTTATATGGCTGAGAAGCTTAGGAACACATACAAAGTCAAAACAGGTTAGAGGTGGTTATCTAAAGTGGCTAAAGGGCAGCACGTTAAACTAGTCGGCCTGATTTGATTTTTGGTGGTTATATGGCTGAGAAGCTTAGGAACACATACAAAGTCAAAACAGGTTAGAGGTGGTTATCTAAAGTGGCTAAAGGGCAGCACGTTAAACTAGTCGGCCTGATTTGATTTTTTGGTGGTTATATGGCCGAAAGGCTTAGGAACACATATAAAGTCAAAACAGGTTAGAGGTGGTTAGAGGTGGTTATCTAAAGTGGCTAAAGGGCAGCACGTTAAACTAGTCGGCCTGATTTGATTTTTGGTGGTTATATGGCCGAAAGGCTTAGGAACACATATAAAGTCAAAACAGGTTAGAGGTGGTTAGAGGTGGTTATCTAAAGTGGCTAAAGGGCAGCACGTTAAACTAGTCGGCCTGATTTGATTTTTTGGTGGTTATATGGCCGAAAGGCTTAGGAACACATATAAAGTCAAAACAGGTTAGAGGTGGTTATCTAAAGTGGCTAAAGGGCAGCACGTTAAACTAGTCGGCCTGATTTGATTTTTTGGTGGTTATATGACCGAAAGGCTTAGGAACACATATAAAGTCAAAACAGGTTAGAGGTGGTTATCTAAAGTGGCTAAAGGGCAGCACGTTAAACTAGTCGGCCTGATTTGATTTTTTGGTGGTTATATGGCCGAAAGGCTTAGGAACACATATAAAGTCAAAACAGGTTAGAGGTGGGCATATACACTCTTTAAACAGTCTTCCTAGCTCATTCAACCCTCCCGCCATTTCACAGAATGCCATTCCCCAACCGCCTCTTCATACCAAAGTATTACATACACCTTTACAACTTGACATTAATATTACTTATAATAAAATTTTAAAAATATAAAACTAATTATAATTATCGATGAATATATAAAATATAAAATCAACCAAAAGAGTATTTTTTTTTAATTTATAATTAAAAATTTATAATAGCTATGCTCAAACTGTAAAATTTACTGTGGTCACAAAACACCCCCTGAAAATCCAAAATTCACCCCCTGGGAGTGAATTTCACCCCCAATAAGAACCCCTGATTTAAACGATTAATAATAATGCTGTTTTACAAAATAATTCATTAAAATCAAAAATTGATAAAATTCTTTTACAATTAAATTGTTTTCAGTTAAATTATTATTAAAAATTTAATTTTTGCCAGTCTAATGCTTTATTTCTCAATAAATAAAAATTTATTATTTTTTGAATTTATTAAATAATAAAGCCAAACTATAAAAAATTTTATAGTTTGGCTTTATTATTGGGGAGGGAGGATACACTATCTGATCCAAGTCATATAAAGATAGATATACTATTTCTCGGACACAAACTGGGAATTGCATAGAAAATATGATAAAGGTTAACATTTTGTGTTCAATTTATACGCATGCGTAGTTCCCGAACCAATACTAACACTACTTATATATATATATATATATATAATTTTTTGTACACATTAAAGAATTAAATAAACTAAAAAAAAAATTATAAAAAATGTCCATTCCATTTCATAAAAAGGTGATTATTTTTTTTGACATATGTGCTCTTTCTAGCCTAAAATAAAATATATATGTATATAAACTTAGGTTATTTTGTTATAGATTAATAAATTGTGTTAAAATAAGGAAAATGTATTTGACGGAAGGAAATGATGACTTCTAGTTAATTATATAATATATATATATATATAAAGATTTCTCATAAACACGTGTATTAACAATCAATGTTAACCACAATATGAAATGGGAAAACAACACAAAGATCTTTCAACCGTAATAAGCGGTCTCCATCAGAGTCAAAAGACAACTTAACACTAGATGCAGAAAACATCTGATGAGAAGAGTGGGAGGGAAGAGTGGTATTTTAAAAGGGTGAAAGCACAGGAAAGGACTAATGTCCAGAAAGGGATGTTTAGGGAAACAAAGGAGTACAGTAAGAAAAAGTAAAAAACTATCTGCTAGCTGTCAAACCTCTTTGAAGAGGCTATTGCCCTCGTGACGAAAGTATCCAGTTTGAAGAGACCGTTAGTAATGTTTAAAATATTAGATCCATTAAATTTAATTAGAGACGATTCAATAATATTTCTTAACAACATTGATTTTTCATAGGTAATAAATTTAGCTCTTGTCCAATCAATATGATGATTTTCATTTTTTATATGCAAGAATAAGGCACTACTTTTTTCTGTCTACTTACGCTGTACTGGTGTTGTTTTACACGTGTCTTTAAAGATACACAAGTTTGAACAATATAAAAAAAAAATTGTCAAACTGGTAAATCATTAAAGACACGTGTAAAACAACACCATTATAACGTAAATAGAGAGGAAAGAAGTAGCGCCTTATTCTTGCATATACTAAAGAATGAAAATCATCATATTGATTGGACAGGAGCTAAATTTATTACCTATGAAAAATCAATGTTGTTAAGAAATATTATTGAATCGTCTCTAATTAAATTTAATAGATCAAATATTATAAACATTAGTAACGGTCTCTTCAAACTTCATACTTTCGTCACGAGGGCAATAGCCTCTTCAAAGAGGGTTGACAGCTAGCGGATAGTTTTTTTTTACTTTTTCTTACTGTACTCCTTTGTTTCCCCAAACATGCCTTTCTGGACATTAGTCCTTTCCTGTGCTTTCACCTTTTTAAAATACCACTCTTCCCCCCCACTTTTCTCAACCCCTCACCAGATGTTTTTCTGCATCTAGTGTTTCAGTTGGATTTTTGACTCTGACGAAGACCGCTTGTTACGGTTGAAAGATCTTAGTCTTGTTTTCCCATTTCTTATTGTGGCTAAGCAAGGACAAATAAATACCACTTATACATTAACAATCATTTTAAACTAAACCATTTTTTAAATCAATTTCTAAACATATTTAAAAAAATTCTCCGACTTTTAAGACATCTTTATCATTTCCTTCCATCAAAACAAAAAAAAATTAATTATTAAAGATTCCCAAAATAATAAATATATTTATTTATCTATATATATAATATATTATACTCATCGTTATAAGCAATAATTACTAGCACATTTAAATATTAAAAATTACACCAATCCCTTCATTATAATATTGTCAATTTCATTTCTTTTATATATTTTGGGAATCTAAAAAAAAAAGAAACAAAAATAAATTTTTTTCTTAAATATATATATATTTATATTTTTTTTATTTTAAAAAATAAATTACTAACTTAAAATTAGGAACTGTTCCATTTGAATACTGTATATAAGTTAACGGTATGTTGTTTTTTTTCTCTTAATATTTACTGGAATATAAATTTTTCATATTAAAAAAAAAAAGATAAAAAAAAGAAATATGTTTGTCAAAGTTTTAAAAGATTAGTTGGCTCTTTTGTTTTCTTTTCACTGAGATCATTTTAATTTTTATTCCTTATACATCATAAAAAACATGCTATATTTAATTTAATTATATATATATTATATATATATATATATATATATATATATATATATATATATATGAGTTCAGTGATTTCTTTTCCATGTGTTCTTTTAAAAATTCTAGTTTATATATATATATATATATATATATATATATAATAAATATATATATATATATAATAAAGTGTGTTCTCTAATCGGGGTTTCGGTCAATTTTCAGGATAAAAAATCAAACTCTCGTTGCCACGGCAATAGGCAACGAGAGTTTGATTTTTTATCCTGGAAAATTGACCGAACCCCGATTAGAGAACACACCTATTCTATCAAACGGTCGATATATTATTGAATCTGTTATATATATATATATATATATATAATATATATATATCTGCTCAAAAACGAAGAAACGTAACACACAGAGAAAGAGACACACTTACAAACTCAAATTTTCGGTTGATCCACATTCAGGAGAAAATAGTATGGGCGACCAAGCACGCCGGAAACACAAATATATATATATATATACAATAAAATAAAAAACGAAGGAAACACACAGAAAGACACAGACATAACTCACATCGATATTTCGACAATCGTCGTCATCAGGAGGTGCGAAGAGCGAAGAGTCCCGGAGGAAGACAGGGCGGTATATATATTATATATATATATATATATATATATATATATATTGGTCGCACACTCTCTTTCTCCTTAAGACGGATCATCCGAACATTTGAGTGTCTCTTTCTCTGTGTGTTGCTTTCCTTCGTTTTTGAACTGATTGGCGTCCAGTTTGGATCTATTTTACGAATTTTAAGTGAAATATATATACATATATATATATAATATCTTTAAATTACACAAAGCACGACACAGAAAAAAGAATAAAAAACACACCTTCAGAATTCTCAATATTTCGAACTGTTGCTCGTCATCGGAGTAGACTAGAAGGTATACATATATATATATATATATACACTTTTTTTCGTTGGAAATACGATCCAAAACGGACAAATATAGTTCAATATAAACAAAGAAACATAGAGAAATCAGAAGAACACACTTACAGTCTCTGATTTTCGGTTTGAACCGTCTTCAGGAGAGATAAGAGAGGGAAACCAAGCGCACTGGATCAGAGACGGTTGGAGACCAACAGTGTTGCCGCATGCGCGCCCGTTCACAGAAAATAAGGTAGACAGGAAATCAATTTATAATTAATTTATAATTTATAAAATAAAATAATGGAATATGAAAACAATAAATATATAAAAAAGAAAAAATTGAAAAATAAGGGATATTGATACAGAGAAATTGATACATAAACAAAAGTTTCATAGCTTAGTCAGCACTTTTGTTTATGTATCAATTTCTCTGTATCAATATCCCTTATTTTTTTTCAATTTTTTCTTTTTTATATATTTATTGTTTTCATATTCCATTATTTTATTTTATAAATGATAAATTAATTAAAATTGATTCCTGTCTACCTTATTTTCTGTGAACGGCGCGCATGCGGCAACACTGTTGGTCTCCAACCATCTCTGATCCAGTGCGCTTGGTTTCCCTCTCTTATCTCTCCTGAAGACGGTTCAAACCGAAAATTAGAGACTGTAAGTGTGTTCTTCTGATTTCTCTATGTTTCTTTGTTTATATTGAACTATATATATATATATTATTAAAATAAGCAGCAGCTTCTGCATTGACCAGTTTCTTGTTGACACTCTCTACTTTTCGTATCACTTTGCGGTGAGACTCTGGTAGCTTCCAAAGAAGGTTAGCAAAAGACATTAACACACACAATAAACATAGGTCAACACAACGAAAAACTAAATCTTAATCACTGTATTAATCACTAAATAAAAATGCGTACAAGCTTTCGGCTCTCATTGGCCATCTTCAGGATAAAACTAAAATTAATAAAGTCTAATGCACTATAGTTAGAATAAAATAAAATATTTAAACAAAGTCTAAAACATTACTGTACTATAGGAAGTGAATCTAGGTGGGAGTGAGGGGAAGGGAGGTATGCATGGCGACGGGGGTCGGCCAAAACTACCTGTGGTTCATTCACCTCCCCGTCCCCTTACAAGCTTGAAAGTATTGTCATTTTAAAAAAAATTTTGACAATACTTCAAGCTTGTAAAGGGAGACGGGGAGGTGAATGAACCACAGGTAGTTTTGGCCGACCCTGTCGCCATGCATACCTCCCCTCCCCTCACTCCCACCTTAGATTCACTTCCTATAGTACAGTAACGTTTTAGGACATTGTTTAAAATTTTTTTATTTTATTCTAACTATAGTGCATTAGACTTTTATTAATTTTAGTTTATACCTGAAGATGGCCAATGAGAGCCGAAAGCTTGTACGCATTTTATTTAGTGATTAATACAGTGATTAAGATTTAGTTTTTTCGTGTTTGACCTATGTTTATTGTGTGTGTTAATGTCTGTTTATTTTATGTTTCCCCCTGAAATTGCCACTCAATTGCATGTGTCTCCCACGCCCCCCCTCCTCCCTTGATAGACCACTGTGTTGAGGTGTATATATATATATATAACAGATTCAATAATATATCGACTGTTTGATAGAATAGGTGTATTCTCTAATTGAGATTCGGTCAATTTTCTAGGATGAAAAAAGACAGTCTAGTCGAAGGTTTTGTCGGCTTAACATTGTTGTTCCTTTAAATAATGTAAATTTCATTTTCTTAGTTAAAAAATCTTACTTCTGCCTATGAAAAAGGTTGTAAGTAAAACCGAAACTTTGGCAACGAGAGTTTGATTTTTTATCCTAGAAAATTGACCGAATACCGATTAGAGCACACACCCACATATATATATATATATATATATATAGATATATACTTTATCGTTGAAAATACGATCCGAAAAGGACAAATATAGTTCAGTGTAGAAAAAGAAACATGGAGAAATCAAAAACACACACATACAGTCTCTAACTTTCGGTTTGGACCGTCTTCAGGAGAGATAAGAGAGGGAAACCAAGTGCACTGGTTCAGATCTCCAATCGTCTCTGAACCAGTGCGCTTGGTTTCCCTCTCTTATCTCTCCTGAAGAAGGTCCAAACCGAAAGTTAGAGACTGTAAGCATGTGCTTTTGATTTCTCTATATTTCTTTTTCTACATTGAATTATGTATATATAAGTCTATAAAAAGATTTCACATAAACACGTGAAATAACAATCAATGATCAAACCACAATATGAAAATGAGAAAACAAGACTAAGATCTTTCAACCGTAACAAGCGATCTTCGTCAGAGTAACAAAAACCTAACAAGAATACATTGGGTTTTTGACCCTGACGAAGACCGCTTGTTACGGTTGAAAGATCATAGTCTTGTTTTCCCATTTTCATACTGTGGTTTGATCATACAAGTCTATGTATGTGCAAGTCTATAAGTAAATTGGAAAATAAGAAAATCAAAAGAAATACACTTACATAAATGTATATGTAACTCTATGAAATGATTTCACAATCAAAATTAACGTTTTCAAAAAACACTTTACGAAAAAAGCTATGATTTTTGAACCATGAAAAACATAAGGCTCTGTCTTTCGTAAGATGGTTCAGTCAGTAATCTTATTTTCTTATGGTTTATATGTTTAAATATAAATGATAAATATGAAAAAAATATAATTAATTATATTATTTATATATCAAGTTGGAAATAAAAATTAAAAAAATCTCAGCTAAGAACAATGACAAACATGTATAGAATAATACTGGAGGTACTTATTGTGCTTTTGTTATATGCATATCCTTGTATACATATAAATATGTATTGAGAATATATATATATATTTATATATATATTGCAAGAAAAGGATGTGGGGTATTTCTCTAGAATCATTATGGCAGTGAATTCAGGATATTTTTGTTTGTATATACACATATACTATGTATACATATACATATAGTTGGTATACCATGTATATACACATAGATATTATAGAATTAACAATATATATTACAAATAGGTTTTCTTTATTTGATTCAAATAAGATTTTTAAAGCCAACTGGTTTAATTTTATTTCAAAATTTTTTTGATTGAATCTAAACAAAAGTAGTAACTGAAGGGTAAATGTTAATAAAAAAAAAACAGATGGTTGTGAAAGTGCAGACTGTGGTCGATATTTGGCAGCCAAGACAGTCATGGAGGTGTAAAATGCAGTGGTCTTTCATTTCAACGAGTAGCCTTCCTATTGTTTGGTTGCTAATAACTCTGACTAAATGACTATTTATGTAATATATATATATATATATTATATATAATATATATTATAAATATAAATAAAATAAATTAAAAACGAAGGAAACACACAGAAAGACACAGACATAACTCACATCGATATTTCGACCATCGTCGTCATCAGAAGTGTTGAAGAGCGAAGAGTCGCCGCCCTGTCTTCCTGCGGGACTCTTCGCTCTTCATACCTCCTGATGACGACGATGGTCGAAATATCGATGTGAGTTATGTCTGTGTCTTTCTGTGTGTTTCCTTTGTTTTGAATTTATTTTATTTAAAAAGTCCGCTGGACCGTCTCTTTTAATTGTATATATATATATATATATATATATATATAATATTATTATTTATATATTATTATTATTATATATATTATATATAATTAAAAAGATAACCATAGTTAGCAAAAACTTGCTTCTTGATAAGTTTCTCTATCTTCCTAAATAAGGATTTAGGAAGATAGATCCTAAATCCTTATTTAGGAAGATAAGGAAATTTATAAAGAAGCAAGTTTCTGCCAACTATGGTTATGTTTTTAATAATATGTGCTTAAAGGAAGGATTGGTACCAAAATTCACAAATATATATATATCAGTGATCAAACCACAATATGAAATGGGAAAACAAGACTAAGATCTTTCAACCGTAACAAGCGGTCTTCGTCAGAGTCAAAAACTCAACTGAAACACTAGATGCAGAAAACATCATGGTGAGGGGTTGAAAAGAGTGGGAGGGAAGAGTGGTATTTTAAAGGGGTGAAAGCGCAGGAAAGGACTAATGTCCAGAAAGGGATGTCCTTTCCTGCGCTTTCACCCATTTAAAATACCACTCTTCCCTTCCACTCTTCTCAACTCCTCACCAGATGTTTTCTGCATCTAGTGTTTAGTTGAGTTTTTGACTCTGACGAAGACCGCTCGTTACGGTTAAAAGATCTTAGTCTTGATTTCCCATCTCATATTGTGTTTGATTTTGATTGTTATTTAACGTGTTTATATGAAATCTCTCTCTCTCTCTCTCTCTCTCTCTCTCTCTCCTCTCTCTCTCTCTCTCTCTCTATATATATATATATATATATATATAAATATGTATATTTGCAGCGAGATTCTCTTGTAAATATATTTTATTAAAGTAGACGGCAGCTTCCGCATTCACGACTTTTTTGCTCTCGTTTTTTCTAGTTTTCTTACTAGTTTTTTCTGGTAGGGAGTGATTTCATGGAGGAGTGTCCCCCAGAGACATCAAAGAATTAAAATTTTGTAGCTTAATTAATAATATTATATTTTTAATACATTACAAGCTTTCGATTTTCTCGGAAATCATCTTCAGGTATATAGATCAATATCTAACAGATTAAATTCACACAATAACAATTTTCCAAAGGTTAAACAGACATTAAAAGGAATAATTATAATAATAATAATTAATATAATAATAATTAAATAATAATAATTAATAATATATAATAATTATTCCTTTTAATGTCTGTTTAACCTTTGGAAAAATTGTTATTGTGTGAATTTAATCTGTTAGATATTGATCTATATACCTGAAGATGATTTCCGAGAAAATCGAAAGCTTGTAAGTATAAAAATATAATATTATTAATTAAGCTACAAAATTATTTCTTTGATGTCTCTGGGACAACTCCTCCATGAAATTACTCCCTACCAGAAAAAACTAGTAAGAAAACTAGAAAAAACGAGCAAAAAAGTCGTAAATGCGGAAGCTGCCGTCTACTTTAATATATATATATATATATATATTAATATACATGCATACATATATATATTTATTTATTGTTATATATATATATATATATATGTAACAAGATTTCACAATAAACTCCTGAAATATCAATATAATCAATGATCAAACCACAATAAGAATTTGGAAAACAAGACTAAGATCTTTCACTCGAAAAAAAAACGGTCTTCGTCAGAGTCTGAAATATCAGTTTTGTTTTTGACCCTGACGAAGATCGCTTGTTACAGTTGAAAGATCTTAACCGTTTTTTTTCCTATTTCTTGTTTTATTTTGATCATTGATATATATATATATATATATCACAAAGGAAAGAGAAAAACTGATAAAAACCCACACATAAAGAATTGCAACGATATTTCGACATTCATCGTCATCAAGCAGGAGTAGTTCCTTTGAGTAGCTGTATATATAACTGTATATATATATATACTGATATATATATTTTTTAATATATTTATATTATTATTTAACTGTATATATATATATACTAAACATATATATACATATATATATATATGCATGCTTTGTTTTTAGGCAAAAAAACTATAAAAGTTGTTTTTAGGCAAATCAAAGGTCTTGAGAAGAAACTTATAGACAGGAACTACATTGTCGTGTTCAACAAAGCATGCATATCCGAAGGACTGCTACCAAAGTATATATATATATATATATATATATATATATATATTACACCCTCTAGAACGTATAAGACCCATATATATATATATACGCTAGTAAATGTTCTTCTTATAAACATAGTTAAATAGTACTCCATATTTAGCCAAAATTACGCAAAAAGCAATACAAAGTACTCCAGTGTTACCAACTAAGGGTGGAGTAGAGACTCAAAGTAATAATACAATTATAACTCTAATAAAAATTAGAGGTGTTCTAAGTTCAGGACGACAGAGAAACTAAACAAGAAGAAAATATCTCTGTGTTCTTGAATATTGTTTTCGTTATTGCATGTAAATTAGATAACGTACTTGATATTGTTAGCATAATAGGGAATTAACCACTGTAACACGTACCAATTATACAATTATACAATTAGAAAAAATATTTCTCTTTGGGAATAATATTAATAAAGTTAAAAGGTTGGCATTAAAAATTTTATATTTGAACCTTAAAAAAAAACTTACCAATTTCTGATATATGTTGATTCTTTTATACTGTACATATCTCTATTAATATATATATATATATTATAATAAATATATAAAATTACAGAGAAAAAAAACACTTAGAAAGCAACACATAGTGAATGAATTCATAAAATTTGGCTAGACCAAATCGAATCTCACCTGGCAATAAACTTGTTTACCTGATGAAGGCAAATAGGTCGAAATATGTAAATGAGCTATATCAGTTTTTCTTTTCTCTTTGTGTTTCTTTTTAAGTGTTTATATAATTTGACATCCTTCTGAAGCGATTCATTTTTGTTTATATTATATATGTATACATATATATATATAATTCAAGAAAACTCGATTTAAAATCTAATATTTAAGATATATTAAAAAAGAAAAAGAAAACGTAAATCGTTTTTTTTTTTATTAAGTAAGTCTTCTTACTCTTTATATATATGTTATATTTACTGGATTACATGTAAGTACATCAAGCACTGAAGCCCCCTACAGCTAAAAGTTATTTATATAACTTACGTTTATTACGTCTCATTTCATTTATATATATATATATTTTTTTTATCCTACTAACAAAAAACAGTCAATCCTTAGAGATATGTTTTGGTCGAAGCTTTCCTTATTATGTCTTAAACATTTCTTTCTTATCTTGTCCCTTCCAAGTTGTAAAAGTTCACTTTCCTTAAATAAATTTTAAATATATATCAATTATTTATTTTATAAATTCTTTATTATTTGATCATAGTAATTGAAAATAATGTATGATTTTATATAATTTATAGTGGTCATATGTAAATTACTATATGTGTATAGAAAATAGACCACAAATGTTCAAAAATGGGATTAGTATAGTTATATGGTAGTTTAGAATTTTTTTTGTTTTGGGTTTAAATGTTATCAGGAGGGGAAATATAGTGTGGTGAAAGTCATTCGGTTGTTGTACTGTGCCTTCTCTATTTTCTATTTAAATGACGGTTAAACCAAAAATTTGAGATGGTAACTGTTTATACCTATTTTTTGTGCTTCTGTAGCTATTTTTTAAACTTTATATACATATAAATGGAATTTATATGTTCTTAAATGATAAAGAAATGTTGTAAAAAGTGATAACCAACAGATCAAATATGAAATGAGAAAGAAAAAAAGTACAGAACCACATTGAGTCTCTAATTATCGGTTCAGTCGTCATCAGAAGAGAAATAGAGGGAGACAAAATTTCTGGTTGAGGGACTTTTTGAACCAACAGTGTTGCCAGTGTCGATAAAAAAAAACCTAGCTGGAGAAAAATCCAGAAATATTTTTCCTTTGTTGTGTTTCTGTTTATCTGACCTCTCTCTCTCTCTCTCTCTCTCTCTCTCTCTCTCTCTCTCTCTCACTCTGTTGCATGGACGTATGTGTATCTGTCTGTACAGTCAGTTTTTCCACTTCCAATCAATACTCATTGCCAACGTTTCGATTTTATTCAAAATCTTTTTCATAAGTAAAAGTAGGAATATTTCAAAATGAACAAAACTATTGCATATTACATTGTTAGTGTAATTATTACTATTACATTAATAAGGTAATATGCAATAGTTTTGTTCATTTTGAAATATTCCTACTTTTGTCTTTGAAAAAAATTTTTAATAAAATCAAAAAGTCGGCAATAAGTTTGATTTGAAATAGAAGAAACTGACCGATTCATCTTTTTTAGTTATTATATATATATATGTATATATATCACATAGTCCAGAATTTATTATGTTTATATATACATATACATATAATAAGGTATTGTTTTCTTGACCACAATTTACTAATAAATACTTTTTCTTCTTCCTGGAGTTTGGTCAGGGTTAATATACGGAATCACCTTTTCGCCAACGTTTCGTATTTATTTTAAGACATCCTCAGGGCTATAAAACAAGGCTAGCTTCTACGAACGGTTTTGTTGGTTCGGTATTAGAAGCTGGCCTTGATTTATAGCCCTGAGAATGAGTTAAAATAAAGATAAAACGTTGGCGAAAAGGTGATTCCGTATATTAACCTGACCAAACTCCAAGAAGAAGAAAAAGTGTTTGTATATATATATATATATATAAACATAATATATAAAAGATTTCACATAAACACGTTAGATAACAATCTATGATAAAACCACAAATGTGTAAATGAAGGACTGCTTTCAACTTTTAAATAATATATATATATATATATATATATATATATTATATATATAATATGATGAAACCACAATATAAACGGGAAAACAAGACTAGGATCTTTCACCCGTAACAAGTGGTCTTCGTCAGAGTCAAAAACCCAACTCTGACGAAGACTGCTTGTTACGGTTGTAAGAGATTAGTCTTGTTTCACCATTTCTTATTGTGGTTTGATCATTGATTGTTGTTTCACGTGTTTATGTGAAATTTTTATATATATATATCATGATTTGCTTTCTTATCCCAATATTTATATGATGTAATTTTTTGTTTTTTTTGAGGGTTGAGGTCTAATGATTTTAAACTAGTCCTTTCGCCGACGTTTCAACATATATTTATGTCATCTTCAGGGCTTAAAGATCTGTTTATTTTGTAGTATACCTAAATTTAATATTGTAACATGATTAAATTTAGGTATGCTGCAACATTAAACAGATTTCCAAGCCCTGAAGATGACATAAATATATGTGGAAACATCGGCGAAAGGACTAGTTTAAAATCATTAGACCTCAACCATCAAAAAAAAAAAAAATTGCATTATATATATATATATATAACAAATTCAAAATTATATCAACCGTTAGATAGAATAGGTGTGCAATGTAATCGGGATTCGGTCAATTTTCCAGGATCCTGGAAATTGATCCTGGAAAATTGACCGAATCCCGATTACACTATACACGTATATATATATATATATATATATATATAAGTCAGTGTGAAAGAAAGTGAGGAAAGAAGCCACAAAAAAACCTTTCTTGACTGTATTTTGTCAAGACCACCTTATCCTTTTTGCTGAGTCATTGACCATATCAGGTCTTTCACGACTCATATTAATCTTGTTCAAATTCAATCAAGTGAGGTTTTTTTTTCAGGTATTGTTATTTTTCAAGTAGTTCGGTTTTCTTTTTCAAAATTAATGTAAATGATAAAAAATAAACAGAAGTAGTATCTGAATACAGAGATCATGACAGATTCATCTAATATCTCAATATTTACAGCTTCATTGTTGCCGTAATATTGAAAAACAAGTTACACTGTCATTCCCTTTATTTGCATGTGTTACAATTGTTTTTTAGCAAATTCTATTATTCATATATTATATTCTTAATATTGACTGACTTCATTTATATTTTCCATATATATATATATATATATATTGTTAAATAACGCCCCATATTTGGCTTATATCTGTTTCTTACACAATTTCTGCAGTTTCCGGAATTCTTTCCTCGTCTCTTCATTAAAACTATAAAGCTTATCACCAATATTACGAGAAAGGAATTCCGGAAACTGGAGAAATTTTGTAACAAATAGATACAAGCCAAATATGGGGCGTTATTTAACAATATATGTTTAAATGAAGATCTGCTTCCAACTTTTACAAATATATATATATATATATATATATATATATATACAAATATATCGATGATCAAATCACAATATGAAAAGGGAAAAAAGACTAAAATCTTTCAACCGTAACAAGCGGTCTTTGTTGGAGTCAAAAAACCCAACCGAAATAATATCAGTTGGGTTTTTGACTCTGACGAAGACCGCTTGTTACGGGTGAAAGATCTTAGTCTTTTTTCCCTTTTCATATTTTGGTTTCACCATTGATTGTTATTTCACGTGTTTATGTGAAATCTTATATATATATAGCAGTTGCGCACTGTTTTAGCCCCCACACAGAGAGATCTCTAGTTGACTCGTCCCACCGTCAGTTCACATCTTCTCCTGAGGACGATCGCCATAACACACACTCTTTCTCTCTCTCTCTCTCTCTCTCTCTCTCTCTATATATATATATATATTATATATATATATATAACACAATTCACAATGAACACGTGAAACAACAATCAATGTCCAAACCACATAATGAAATGGGGAAAAAATACTGAGATCTTTCAATCCTAACAATAGGTTTTCGTCAGAGTCAAAAAACTAACTGAATGCTTCGGTTTTTGAGACTCTGAAGAAGACTTCTTGTATCGTGAAAAGCTCGTAGTCTTTTTTTACTGTTGTGGTTTGAACATATATATATATATAAAGATTTCACATGAGCACGTGAAATAACAATCAATGATCAAACCACAACATGAAATGGGGAAAAAATACTGAGATCTTTCAATCCTAACAGTAAGTTTTCGTCAGAGTCAAAAACCCAACTGACCACAAACCAAACCCATTTGGCTCTTTGACTCTGACGAAGACCGCTTGTTACGGTTGAAAGATCTTTAGTCTTGTTTTCCCATTTCATATTGTGGTTTGATCATTGATTATTATTTCACGTGTTCATGTGAAATATTTATATATATATATATATATATATTATATTGTAAAACTTTGAGAAACAGGAATGAAGAACAAAACCAGGACTCACAATCAATATTTCGACCGTTATACGGTCGTCCTCAGGAAATAAAGTTGATCAGCGTGAAGACGAAAGCCAATTTATATATATATATCGTCAACACACGGGGGTGTCACACGCACTGGAGCTTTTCGGTAACCAGCCACTAGCTACTCGCCAAACCAACAGCTAATCACCGCTCAGTATTCAGACCAGCAACAAATTATATATATATATATATAATATATGGAATAGGATACATAAAGTTCAGTCAATATTATATACAAAGGCGCTATAAGCATTAAATATTAGCGCCATGTATTTAGCAGATAAAAATACACAATATGCAAGCCACTGTAATAATAGGTGTAGCATAAATTTTTTTTTTTAATTGAAGCACAGTAATCGATCTAAAATCCATTTTAAACAAATTCCCAAGTTTTTTTGTTTGTTTCTTTAAATTAAAAATGAATAAAAAAAGGATAGTTAAAGAATTTGATAGGAAATGGGATTTTACTCGATCTGTGTGCTAGGACGTGTACTTTTAGACTACTGATATTAACAGTCGAGTAGTATCTTGAATATGTTTGAGAAGTATACTGAAATCAGCGTTGTATAATTTATATTGATTTTGATTATTATTTTAAAAGCATTTGATTCCATAATATAATTGAAACAAATAATAAAGAATTATGTTATACATATGCATATATATATATATAAAGTAGGAAAGTGTTAATAATTGAAGGTTACAAAGATGTTTCCATGTAATCCAGATTTGAAGATCATTTTAAATTTAATGAGTCATCGTCTTCTTCTTCAGAGTCGGCCATTCTTGACTGTTCATCAGTTGAACTTGGAGTAACCACCTGAAACACGTAAGAGACTGTTAGAGAAGTTATTAATGTATGTGGAAATGTTTTCAATCTTTGGCCTTTATTTCGTTCTCCGCTTTCTATGGGCCACTGGCCTATGACTGGCCTTAATGGCAGGCTAAGTAGAACTCGGGTGCAGAGTACTATGGGGACGGGAATCCAAGCCAGTGAGTGTGTTTCGCTTTCATCTCCATCTCTCTGTCTTCAGTATTTCTCTTCTTCCAGGTTGACACTCATGCCTCGTCAGGACTCGTAGTGCTTTACTCAGGCAGAGTAGAGGCCTCGCGCTGTATGAGAAGCAGACAATCTTCTCGGGCGGATGGCTGGTATTACACCAAGGAAGAGCTAGATCAGACTCCTGTGTTGAACTTTATGCTTTGCCTGAGCCGTTAAGCCATATCGCTTCTAATTCAAGTCAGGTTACTTTTGTACGATTTGCCCTTTAGCCGTCCCATGACCACATGGTGACGCCCAAGGTGGACCACTCTGAGGCGGGCAACTCGATTCTACTATGCGCAACAGTATTGTAACACGCGCATCTTGTTACACTGGTGGCGAAATACAACACGTTTCAGCAAAATGAAGACCCATGTAACTTATTCCTTTATCTGCATCGTACTCTCTCTTATTTTCTTGTCTATATCTACATTTGTTGATCTTACTATTGAGTAAATGAAGTTTGTGAAATCTGTGAAATAGATCGGACTCCTGACAGTAGGCGAGGAGCACGAATTAGACAGTGCTTTTGAAACTTGGTACTCACCCTCAGGTGAGGCCTGACCAGAGCTACCATATTCCCTCTTCGGGGGATACGACCGAATCCCTTGGAATCTACATAGTCTTTAAACGCATGAACCATAGGTGTCAGTCGCAAGAAAAGCTTTCAATCCCATGCAAGCCTGCCCCATAACTAGGGCAAACTGGGACAACCACACTGAGCCCCACGCTTGATTCCTGCGGGACGTCGATAGTGACCAAAGGACAAAAAACCTTTCACTGGTCAATCTGTCAAACTGCCAGATTTTGTAATATATAATAATTTTATGGATTGGCGCAGCAGTGGTTAAGTTTCCCCTGAGCACCCCACCTTCCTAGGGTCAGCCCTGATCCCTTGAAATGCTTTCTGTAAAAATAAAAATTCAACATAGGTTTCAAAAAGTCGAAAAAGAAAAAAAAATAAGTCCTGCTCGGTTAAAAATATACGAAACAATAAAAAAACTTTGAAATAATTAGATTATATCGTGTTACCTGCTAAATAAGTTGCACTATCCTACTTGAGATGCATTGCGTGAAAAACCGGTCGGACGATTACTATTCCTGTTTACGAGGCCAGACGTATTCATCTTGTAATAGATATTTTACTAGCATCTGGGATATGCATTATCATTCATAAGGCTATATATGAAACATGATATACCAAATATACGAGGAGTGATCAAAATATGGACACTTTTTCAATTTTTTCGCGTCCTCTACACTCTAACTCCAATTTTTTTTTTGTTATGTTTGTACACTCCTCACGATATAGCTTGTGTTGTTTTTATCTGAGAGGCATAAAGGTTAGACTCGTGCTTGCGTGCTCACCGAATTTTTTTGGCTGTAGAATAACTTATGCCACTTATAAACATTGCTTTTTTTTCTCTAGTTGACCGAACGTACAACACTGTCAACATTTTAAGATTTTTTGAACTCTTTTTACCATTTTTTCTACAAAAAAAAATTAATGAAAACTCTCTGCTCCATTATTATTAAGAAAAATCGACGAGCACACAAACACGAGTCTAACCTGTATGCCTCTTATATAAAAACAACACATGCTATATAGTCAAAACTGTGTACATATAATCGTGACGATTATAACAACACAACAACAAAAATTTGAAATTACAGTATACAACAGTGGTTTTCAACCTGTGATCCGCGGATCACTGGTGATCCGTGACGTTTACCCAGGGGATCCGCAAGACCTACAGATTCACAATGTGCAATTAATGTATTATCAATGTGTTCACGTCAATGTAAGTACAGTAGCACACTATCAATGTAATTAGTGCATCTTATCAAGATAACTCGTCGTTCACATCTAAAACCAGCAACTTTCGGTAACATTAGGGAAGAACTGCGAGCCAAAATTTGAGTCGGGCAGTTCAGTTATGATAACGACCTACGTCATTTAATTGAAACATTTAATTTAGCCAATACGTGACGCTCTGATTGTTTACTTCTTGATCTGGACTCATTTTGGATTTTAACTGCAAAAGAATATCCATCAATCTCGAATAAGGCTCTGCGCATTCTCCTACAGTTTTCTACATCATACCTGTGTGAAATAGGATTTTCCACCATGACGAACATTAAAAGTGAGAAAAGAAATAAACTACTAGCACTTGAAGAAGAGATGCGTGTATGTCTTTCTAAAACCAGGCCAAACTTTCCAGTTCTGTTCAAAAATCACCAAGGACAAATTTCACATTAATTTGTAATTCTCTTGAATAAAAAAATTCAGATAGTACTGTATTGTGGTTTTGTGTTCATAATCCGTTTTTATTTCATTAAAAAAAGTTATATATATATGTATATTTATATACAAGGGGATCCGCAAGAATAAATAAGCTCCTCGGCGGATCCGCGCCTACAAAAAGGTTGAAAAGCACTGGTATACAGGCTGTGTGAAATTAAAAAAGGGTCACTTTTTGATCACGATTCGTATTTATCATTTTTAGATAGATTGCAAATATATAAAATATATTAAATTAGAAATATATGAATATAACAAGCTTTCACATAAACACGTGAAATAACAATCAATGATCAAACCACAATAAGAAATGGGAAAACAAGACTAAGATCTTTTAACCGTAACTAGCGGTCTTCGTCAGAATCAAAAACCCAACTGAACACTAGATGCAGAAAACATCTGATGAGGAGTTGAGAAGAGTGGGAGGGAAGAGTGGTATTTTAAAAGGGTGAAAGCACAGGAAAGGACTAATGTCCAGAAAGGGATGTTTGGGGAAACAAAGGAGTACAGTAAGAAAGAGTAAAAAAAACTATCCGCTAGCTGTCAACCCTCTTAGAAGAGACTATTGCCCTCGTAACGAAAGTATCAAGCTTGAAGAGCCCGTTACTAATTTTCATAATATTTGATCTATTACATTTAATCAGAGAAGATTTGATATTTCTTAACAACATTGATTTGTTGAGGTAATATATTGTGGTTGATGATTGAAGCATATTTCACGCGATGTGGTTAAGACGGTGTGTGGTCAAGTACCTCCATGTCCTCGACGAAGGGGTTATTGCGGAAGTGATTGGTGTGGGGCGGCTGTTCGGGGGCGATGACTGGAGGCGGGCGGGGAGGCGGCGAGGGGGCTGCCTTGATGGCGGCCACCAAAGGCGTCGCCTGGCCTCCAGGCGGGGGTGGCCCCAGGGCAGCCTTCTCAAAGACGCTCTTCTTGCTGTCGAAGTTCGCCTTGGAGTCGAAGCCTTGGTAGCTTCCACTGTCTGCGTCTTCGCCTGTAGGGCAGACATCAGTCAGCACTTGAGGGGGACAGGGAGGGGTCTCAACCTGCAGAGTGGAAGCTATGGGGGACAGAGGGGGGCAGAATCATACGGGGACCAAACTCCACAAAAAAAAAAATAGTGGAGTATACACATCATTAAAATAGAAAAAAACCATCTATTAAAACAACATATAAAAAGAACTCGGAGAAAAAACAATGAAACTTACTTCAATATTTTGACTACGTCAAAAGAACAGCCGCTGTAAGCCAGACAAGCAGATCTTTTCTTCTCCTGAGGTTGAAATATTCAAACAAGTTTTGTTGTTTTTCTCCGTGTTATTTTTCCCATTTATCTCTCTCTCTCTCTCTCTCTCTCTCATATATATATATATATATATATATATAAAGATTTCACATGAACACGTGAAACAACAATCAATGATCAAACCACAATAAGAAGTGCGAAAACAAGACTAAGACTTTGACTCTGACGAAGACCGCTTATTATGGTTGAAAGATCTTAGTCTTGTTTTCCCATTTCTTATTGTGGTTTGATCATATATATATATATATATATAAACATAGAGAATGAGAGATTGGATGGGTGTGTGTGTATGATGTATGTGTGTGAGTGTGTGTGTGTGTGTGTGTGTGTGTGAGAGAGAGAGAGAGAGAGAGAGAGGGAGAAATTAGATGTGTGTATGTGTGTGTGTGTGTGTGTGTGTGTGTGTGTGTGTGGAGAGAGAGAGAGAGAGATAGAAATTAGATGTGTGTGTGTGTGTGTGTGTGGTGTGTGTGTGTGAGTGAGTGAGAGAGAGAGAGAGAGAGATTAGATGTGTGTGTGTGTGTGAGAGAGAGAGAGAGACAGAGAGATTGTATGTGCGAGAATGAGAGAGACTGAGAGAGATGGTATGTGTGTGAGCGAGAGAGACTGAGAGAGCTTGTATGTATGTAAGTGAGAGAGAGATGGTGAGAGTGAGAGAGATTGTATGTGTAAAATAAAAAGAGAGGCTAGAGAGATTGTATATGTGTGCGTGAGAGAGATTGTGTGTTTGTGAGAGAGAGAGAGAGAGAGAGAGAGAGAGAGAGAGAGAGAGAGAGAGAGTGAGAAAGAAGTAAAATGAAGTTAGGGAAATATAAAGAAGAGAAAAAGTGAGAAAGAGGGATGAATAGATAGAGAGATTGACAGAGAAAGACAGAATAGGAGAGAACTAAAGAGAGTGTGATGAGGCAGAGGTACTCTGAGCTTTGATGATAAGGGTGGAGACGTTGAGGAATACACAGTGTTGATACATACCTTCGGAAGAACTAGAAGTATTGCTGACTGGAGACGCAATGACGGTGGGCTTGGGTCGAGGGCCTGTGACAGGCTTGGCGGGCAGAGGAGGGGGGACTTCAGGGCCTGACTTGCGAGGCGGCGGCACTGGCGCTCTCTCCATGACGGCTGCTGACAAAACATCCACACTGTCTTACCTGTCCAACGCTTAGGCCCAACAGTCTTCAACCAGTGGGTCACCAAATCTTTGAAATTCTTTATTTTTAAATAGTAAATAAACGAATGAATTAAATAAATAATTTAAGAACTATTAATGCGGCACAGCAATCTCATTAAATACATGCATATTATTATTACTACTGAGGTTAGTATGATTCATATTATTAATATGGCAAACCGTCATACCTCGTACGATGATGTTGGAGTCGTTGGAGCTCTTTCGAACGTTGCCATCTTCAATCGCAACTAACATACGATTAACGATGGATAACGTCCGAAAGCGCGACAACGACTCCAACATCTTCGTACGAGGTATAACAGTTTGCCATATTAATAATATAAATCTCATCAAAGTTACTATTGATCAAATTTATTTTAATTTTCCCTTTTTTATTTGTTGTTCATTTTATTTTTGCTCTCACTAAAGGGACGCAAATAAATTTTGGCGTCAAAAATGGGTCGCGATGTAAAAAAGGTTGAAGATCCCAGGCTTAGGCGAACAATATCAATCTATATTAAATACATGCATATTGTTAGAACCCCAGAGGTTGGTAAATAAGATATCATTATCAACTGTCATACCTCGTCTATCGCTGGTGAAGTCGCCCGATCGGTTTCGCAATGGCTGCATCATCAATGGGACTCATTAAAAGTCCCAAACATATGACTCATTAGGAGTTCCAATCATAGGACTCATTGGGAGTCCCAATCATAGGACTCATTGGAAGTCCCAATCATAGAACTCATTAGGAGTCCCAATCATAGGACTCATTAGTAGGGCCAATCATGGGACTAATTTGAAGTCCCAATCATAGGACTAATTAGGAGTTCCAATCATAGGATTAATTGGAAGTCCCAATCATAGGACTCATTAGGGATTCCAATCATAGGACTCATAAGGAGTCCCAATCATAGGACTCATTAGGGATTCCAATCATAGGACTCATTAGGAGTCCCAATCATAGGACTCATTAGAAGTCCCAAACATATGACTCATTAGGAGTTCCAATCATAGGGCTCATTAGCAGTCCCAATCATAGGACTCATTAGGAGTCCCAATCATGGGACTCATTAGAAGTCCCAAACATATGACTCATTAGGAGTCCCAATCATAGGACTCACTGGGAGTACCATTGATGATACAGCCATTGCGAAACCGGTCGGGCGAAAAATGTGCGTGTGTTTCTTTACTCTGTGTGTTACTCTTTTTCGATTTTGAACTCGTATTGTGTCCAGTTGTTATCGTCTTACCGATTTATAGTGATATTTGTATATTATATATACTAAAACGATGTATAAATAATAAACTAAGGAATACTTGTTATAAAATATATAATTTGAATAGAACAGAGAAGGCGGTGTATGACAATTGCATTTTAGAACTAAACCTCACTTACTAGATTTTAGAAATAAAATATAAAATTTCGGGGTTGTTTTGGGCTCGAGCCTGCAAGTCAAGTTAATTTATTTGGCCTTGGTTAGGTTTGGCCTGGATTTTCCAGGTCATATCTTATCTCCAATTCAAACACACTTTTTTGAATCAGATCTTACCTCCAATTCAAACACACTTTTTTCAACCAGATCGTACCTCCAATTCAAACACACTTTTTTTGAATCAGATCGTACCTCCAATTCAAACACACTTTTTTCAACCAGATCGTACCTCCAAATCAAACACACTTTTTCGAATGTGATCTTACCTCCAATTCAAACACACTTTTATGAATCTGATCTCACAGGTCAGATCTTACCTTTTTCAAAGACACACTTTTCTGAATCAGATCGTACCTCCAATTCAAACACACTTTTTTGAATCAGATCTTACCTCCAATTCAAACACACTTTTTCGAATGTGATCTTACCTCCAATTCAAACACAGTTTTATGAATCTGATCTGACAGGTCAGATCTTACCTTTTTCAAAGACACACTTTTCTGAATCAGATCGTACCTCCAATTCAAACACACTTTTTTGAATCAGATCTTACCTCCAATTCAAACACACTTTTTCGAATGTGATCTTACCTCCAATTCAAACACAGTTTTATGAATCTGATCTCACAGGTCAGATCTTACATTTTTCAAACACACTTTCTTGAATCAGATCTTACCTACAATTCAAACACACTTTTTTGAATCCGATCTGACCTCCAATTCAAACATACTAGTATTGATAAGCTGATGTGAGAGTTGTGTGTTTGAAAGCAGAGCATACCTGCATGGGTATAGTAATAAGACGTGCTGGCGTTACCTGACTTGAGAGGCCAGATGTCCAGCAGGTACCTGACGACGGAGATGGGCGGCTCAAAGTCGAGGGGTCTCTGCTCCGACTCAGAGTGCAGGATGAGCACGGGGGCGAAGCAGATGGACAGGCTTTGGGTCGACATCTTGTTGCGTTCTGTCTGCGAGGCCACCAGGGCCAGGTGGTTCATCAGGAAAACTAGCGTGCTCTACACAACATCACCGTATATATATATATATATATATATATATATATATATTAATATAACACATTATAGAACGATAAACGCAGATGCTCTACAAGCAACAACTGCTAAACTAACAGAGTGATTTGTATTCTTTATATATCTATCTGTTGTATAATATATATATACACTTTTGAGATATATATTATATATAAATGTCTGTTGTCCTCTTTGAACAGTTTTCGTGATGATAATATATATATATATATATATAAAAGATTTCACATAAACACGTGAAACAACAATCAATGATTAAACCACAATAAGAATGGGAAAACAAGACTAAGATCATTCAACCGTAACAAGCGGTCTTCGTCAGAGTCAAAAACCCAACTGAACACTAGATGCATAAAACATCTGGTGAGGAGTTGAGAAGAGTGGGAGGGAAGAGTGGTATTTTAAAAGGGTGAAAGCACAGGAAAGGACTAATGTCCAGAAAGGGATGTTTGGGGAAACAAAGGAGTACAGTAAGAAAAAGTAAAAAACTATCCGCTAGCTGTCAACCCTCTTTGAAGAGGCTATTGCCCTCGTGACGAAAGTATCAAGTTTGAAGAGACCGTTACTAATGTTTATAATATTAGATCTATTAAATTTAATTAGAGACGATTCAATAATATTTCTTAACAACATTGATTTTTCATAGGTAATAAATTTAGCTCCTGTCCAATCAATATGATGATTTTCATTTTTTATATGCAAGAATAAGGCACTACTTTTTTCCTGTCTACTTACGTTATATTGGTGTTGTTTAACACGTGTCTTTAATGATTTACCAGTTTGACCAATATAAATTTTATGGCAATTTTTGCACGGAATTTTATAAATACCAGCGGACTCCAATTCGCTTGGAGAGTTTTTTATTAACATATTACCCACGTTATTACGATTAGAAAACACTATATTAAAATCAAGTTGTTTGGCTAATCTTGGAAGGGGGTCCAATGATTCGTGGTATGGCAAAACTATAGAATTTGATAATAAAAGGGGCTCTTTTGAAGTATTAGAGAAAGTTTTTTTAGCACCCTTCAAAGCTAAATCGATATAAGAAGAGGGGTATTTTAATGAAAGGTCAATTGACCTAATGTTATTAATCTCTTCATTAAGGAAGTCAGGAGAGGAAACTCTTAAAGCTCTCAAAAACATATTTCTAAAAACAGAAATTTTAACATTTTTTGGATGCGATGAATAAAAATGAACGTATGCAAGTACATTCGTAGGTTTTCCTTATACACTAAAGCGTAACTCATTAGGTAACCTATGGATCAGGACATCTAAGAAGGGCAAATTACCACTTATTTCTTCTTCCATTGTGAATTTGATTGGCACTAATGAATTCAATTTTGTCAGGAAATCAACTTTATTTAAAGAATTGGGACAAATGCAAAGAATATCGTCAACATATCTATACCATTTAACATTTTTGGGCAAAATTGAGCTTAACATTTTACTCTCAAAAAACTCCATATATAAATTACTTAGGAGGGGGGATAAACAGTTACCCATAGCAAGACCAAATTTTTGTATATAATAATTATTTTCAAATTGAAAATGACAATCTACCACACATAACTTAATTAACTCTATTATAGTGGTAGATGGAAGGGGAAGGGAATAATTTGAAATGGGTTCTTGAATTTGAATTTGATTTGAATAATCAGTTGGGTTTTTGACTCTGACGAAGACCGCTTGTTACGGTTGAAAGATCTTAGTCTTGTTTTCCCATTCTTATTGTGGTTTAATCTTTGATTGTTGTTTCACGTGTTTATGTGAAATCTTTTTATATATATATATATAAAGTTAAAACCACAATGGAGAAAGGAAAAGAATAGAAATAAATGCTCTGAGGACTTTCAATTTATGTCATCAGAGCATTTATTTCTATTGTTTTCCTTTTCCCATTGTGATTTAAGTTCATTGATTACATGACGTGTTTATTTATTATGATTTTTCTGCACAGACATGTACATATATATATATATATATATATATATATATATATATATAACAAATTAAATAAAACGATTCCAAAAACTAAATAAACTATACTCACAAAAAAGAAAAGAAATATAAGAAATCAGATAAACACACTAGCATATTTCGTTTGCCTTGTCATCAGGAAGATAGATGTGAGTCGATGGGAAAACAGTAAAAGATTTAGATAACGTTAAAAAAAATGAGATGAAAGAAATAATAAATAAAATAATACTGATGACTTTGATTTGTTGGACTTGTATTACAAGGGCGTTGTGGTGATGCATGCTTGGAATGCTGGGTGTGTGGTAAGTGATTGTTGAGAACTGACTCGGTTGGCGGGAGGAAGACAGTCGAGGATGGAGAAGATGAGGGAAGCGTTGCCGTGGGGGTCGTCGGGGAGGCAGACGGCCACGGCGTCCTGCAGCATCTGGTAGAGACATTTGGTGACCAGGGGCTCTGGCAGTTCTCGCAGGTAGTCCTTCAGCACGCCTGTCACACAACACATACAGGTAGTAGACATGGACGATGAGGTGTCCAGTGCGTGTCCAGTTCAGAGGGGGGTTCAGCAAGGGTCATGCCTAGGACCTATCTTGTTCAATTTCTTTATGGAAGACTTTCCCCTAATGGAAAAGAACACTAGGTCAGTTCAGTCTTTTAATGCTATCTACGCAGACGACGTTTTGATAGCATCTAGGTCATACAATCTAGTACACGCCCAAGGAGCACTTGGGGCCTTCGTCAGGAGGGTAGAGGAGTGGTCTGCTGAAAGTGAGCTTTACGCCAACCCTAGCAAGAGCACCCTACTCCTCCTGACGAGAAAAAGGCCCCAGTACCCTCCCACTATGGAACTCATGGGGCAAGCTATACACACAACACAGACACTTCCACATCTACATTCACAATGAGGTGTCCAGTGCGTATCCAGTTCAGAGGGGGGTTCAGCAAGGGTCATGCCTAGGACATATCTTGTTCAATTTCTTTATGGAAGACTTTCCCATAATGGAAAAGAACACTAGGTCAGTTCAGTCTTTTAATGCTATCTACGCAGACGACGTTTTGATAGCATCTAGGTCATACAATCTAGTACACGCCCAAGGAGCACTTGGGGCCTTCGTCAGGAGGGTAGAGGAGTGGTCTGCTGAAAGTGAGCTTTACGCCAACCCTAGCAAGAGCACCCTACTCCTCCTGACGAGAAAAAGGCCCCAGTACCCTCCCACTATGGAACTCATGGGGCAAGCTATACACACAACACAGACACTTCCACATCTACATTCACAATGAGGTGTCCAGTGCGTATCCAGTTCAGAGGGGGGTTCAGCAAGGGTCATGCCTAGGACCTATCTTGTTCAATTTCTTTATGGAAGACTTTCCCATAATGGAAAAGAACACTAGGTCAGTTCAGTCTTTTAATGCTATCTACGCAGACGACGTTTTGATAGCATCTAGGTCATACAATCTAGTACACGCCCAAGGAGCACTTGGGGCCTTCGTCAGGAGGGTAGAGGAGTGGTCTGCTGGAAGTGAGCTTTACGCCAACCCTAGCAAGAGCACCCCATACCCTCCCACTATTGAACTGCCAGTCTCCCATCTGCGCTGCCACATGGATAGGACCCAATCATGAAGCTGACACTCCTTAATCAGCAG
>JAPFBL010000873.1:0-67745 GCA_026182355.1 Hermatobates lingyangjiaoensis
TAAATATTTAACTTTAGTACATTTGTACAAAAAGTTGAAAAAATGTAACAAAGTTGCCTAGTTTTTATCTGTTTTCAATCATTTGGCACTTCAAAAACACTCAAAAAAAGTTGATAAATGAAACAAAGTTGACTAGTTGCTAACATTTTTGAATCCTATTGAACTTTTAGTACTCTTGTACAAAAATATATCTTATAATTAGAACACTTGTAAAAAAGTTGATAAGTGAAAAAACTTGTCTAGTTACTACCTTTTTTCAATCAATTAGCACTTTTATTACACTTTTTACAAATGTTGAAAAAATGAAACAAAGTCAACTATTTTCTACCTTTGTTCAATCATTTGGCACTTTTAGGACATTCGTAAAAAGGTTGAAAAATGAATCAAGGTTGACTAGTTACTAACTTTTTTGAAATATTTTGAACTTTTATTACACTTGTACAAAAAGTTGAAAACATGTAACAATGTTGACTAGATTTTATCTGTTTTCAATCATTTGGCACTTTTAAGACACTCAAAAAAAGTTGAAAAATGACACAAATTTGACTAGTTACTAACTTTTTTGAATCATATTGAACTTTTAGTACACTTGTACAAAAAGTTGAAAAAATGTAACACAGCTCACTACTTACTACCTCTTTTCAATTATATCTTATGATTAGAACACTTGTAAAAAAGTTGATAAATGTAACAATGTTGTCTAGTTACCAGCTCTTTTCAATCAGTTTGCACTCTTAGTACACTTTTTACAATAAGTTCAAAAAAATGTTACAAAGTCAACTGGTTTCTACCAGTTTTCAATCATATGGCACTTTCACGACATTCGTAAAAAAGATGAAAAATGAAACAATGCTGAGTAGTTACTAACTTTTTTGAATAATATTGAACCATTAGTACACTTGAACAAAAAGTTGAAAAAATGTAAAAAGGTTGACTAGTTATTATCTGGTTTCAATTATTTGGCACTTTTAAGACACTCTAAAAAAGTTGAAAAATGAAACAAAGTTGAATAGTTTCTAACTTCATTGAAACATATTGAACTTTTAGTACACTTGTACACAAAGTTGAAAAAATATAACAAATTTGACTTGTTCTTATCTGTTTTCAGTCATTTGGCAGTTTTACGACACTCAAAAGAAGTTGAAAAATGAAACAAACTTGACTACTTACTAACTTTGTTGAAACATATTGAACTTTTAGTACACTTGCACAAAAAGTGAAAAAATGTAACAAAGTTGACTAGTGATTATTTGTTTCAATCGTTCGGCACTTTTAAGACACTCTAAAAAAGCTGAAAAATGATGCAAAGTTGACTAGTTACTAACTTTTTTGAATCATATTGAACATTTAGTACACTTGTAGAAAAAGGTGAAAAAATGAAACCAAGTTCCCTACTTACTACCTCTTTTCAATTATATCTCATTATTAGAACACTTGTAAAAAAGATGATAAATGTAACAATGTTGTCTAGTTACTACCTCTTTTCAATCAATTTGCACTTTTAGTAAACTTTTTACCAAAAGTTCAAAAAAAGGTAACAAAGTCAACTGGTTTCTACCTGTTTTCAATCATTTGGCACTTTTAAGACATTCGTAAAAAAGTTGAAAAATGAAACAAAGTTGACTAGTTACTAACATTTTTGAATCATATTGAACTTTTAGTACACTTGTACAAAAAGTTGAAAAAATGTAACTAATTTGACTCGTTTTTATGTGTTTTCAATCATTTGGCACTTTTTTTAGACACTCAAAAAAAGTTGAAAAATGAAACGAACTTGACTAGTTATTAACTATTTGAATCATATTCAAATTTTAGTACACTTGTACAGAAAGTTGAAAAAATGTAATAAAGTTGAATTGTTTTTATCTGTTATCATTTATTTGGCAGTTTTAAGACCCTCAAAAAAAGTTGAAAAATGAAACAAAGTTGACTAGTTACTAACTTGTTGAATCATATTGAACTTTTAGTACACTTGAACAAAAAGTTGAAAAAATGTAAGAATGTTGACTAGTTATTATCTGTTTTCAATCATTTGGCACTCTTACGACATTTGTAAAAAAAAAGTTGAAAAATGAAACAAAATTGACCAGTTACTAACTTTTTTGAATCATATTGAACATTTATACAATTGTACAAAAATGTGAAAAAATGAAACCAAATTCACTACTTTTTACTTCTTTTCAATTATATCCTATTATTAGAACACTTGTAAAAAAGTTGATAAATGTAACAATGTTGTCTAGTTACTACCTTTTTTCAATTAATTTCCACTTTTAGTACATTGTTTTACAAAAAGTTGAAAAAATATAGTAATGTTGACATGTTTTTATCTGTTTTCAATTATTTGGCAGTATTAAGACACTCGTAAAAGTTGAATTCAATTAAAACCTATTTTCAATTATATCTTATTATTAGAACACTTGTAAAAAAGTTGATAAATTTAACAATGTTTTCTAGTTACTAACTATTTCAATCAATTTCCACTTTTAGTACACTTGTTACAAAAAGTTGAAAAAAATAACAGAGTCATCTGATTTCTTCCAGTTTTCAATCATTTGGCACTTTTATGACATTTGTAAAAAATTTGAAAAATGAGACAATGCTGACTAGTTACTAACTTTTTTGAATCATATTGATCTGGAGGGGAGTGTTTGTTTTGGGAATGAGAGGATTGCAGATCAATGAGTGTTTGATGAGTCATGGTCAATGAATTTGCTACATTAGTTTGTTGGGAAGTTACCACTGAAGCGTAGGAAAGTCCTGGTGTTGCTCTGTGGTGAGCAGTAGTTTGGGTTGCACAAGTAGAAACTATTGCAGTGGGGTGTCTTGTACTGTGAGTGACTGCTTCTGTGGTAGTTGTAAGGTTCCTCGTGTATGGTTGGAGGTTCTTTTTTATGGTTGACTTGTGAACGGGACAGCCTCTACAGCTTGCTGCATGCCCGTTCATTTTAAGTTTTCTGCTGGCATTTTTTTCGGCCAGGGGCAGGCAAGAGTGTCGTGGCTTCCTGCACACTTCACGCAACGAGGTGGCAAGTTACACCAGTTTCTTGTATGGCCAGGTAGCTGGCAGCGTTTACATTGAACCAGGTTTTTCTTGGGATAGGGCTCTTCTATCTTAACAATGCAGAAGCATAGAGTCTTTATTTGAAAAACTTCCTTATTGTTTTCATTTGGAGCAAGGTCAACGAAAAACAAGTGTCTAGGTTCGTTGTTTTTCCCTTTGTTGTTTATAATGTTCAAACAGTTGTGATCCTTTGATTCTAAGTCCGATTTGATGAAGTCTAGTGGAATAGAATGGTGAAGATTCCTCACCACCACTCTGTAGGGTCTTTCTTCTTTTAATGAGTGGGTGAAGAACTCAATATTATTTTGAAGCGCATGACGTGAGAAATTTCTCCATTGGTCAGATGATTTGACCTGGACGCTAATTGAATCCTCTCTCACCTTACACGAGAAGTTAGTTTCACCGACAACTTTCTTTAGAGTTGAAATTAAGTTTCCGTAGTTTTTTACATTTTTGAAATAAATTAGAGGTGGTTTTGGAGCAGTTTGGTTAACTGTGCAGGGTTGGAGAGTAGGAGTACCGTCATCGTCATTGTAAAGAAGCCTAAACCTGTTGGCTGTTGTGATGTTGGCAGAGGCTTGATTATTGGCAGGTGTGAATGTTTCACCACGTTGATTGTTTATAATGTTTTCCATCAAGTTTGGGCTGGTTGTATTAATCAAAGGTTTCTGAACTAATTTTATTTTGTCATCGTTAGATGAACTGGAGCAGTTTAATCTACGCTTTTTCTTTTTACTTTTAGGCTTACTCAAGAAATCCACTGACTCTTCGTGAGGCAGAGTTGAGTTTGAATCACTCAACTCTGACATGTTAGCTCTAGATTTTAATGATTTACGGAGCGTTATTTTGAGTCAATACAAATTATTACACTTTTAATTGAAAACGGAATTAATTTAGTTTCTTTTAATACACTGGAATAAAGTTATCTTTCACTTACAGGTGTTTGGAAGGATGTAAGACACAAGTCCCCCAAAAGGGACAGAAGCAATGAATTTGTTCACACAAGTACGTGAGCCTTTCGGAGCACTTCTGGCACAAATTAGTGAAATATGTTTTCACAAATATTGTTTGATTTCTACTTAAATCAATTGATTTAAAGGAGGAAAGAAACAATTTGACATTCCGATGAGAAATGAAGTTATGGACGTTTAAAGCAAAAACGTTAGTCACAAGTAAACTCAGCCACTATGAGACATAGCGAGCTGAAACTTTGACACAAGATTTGTGTATGCCTAACTTAAAATATAGGCTCTAAATAGATTGATAATTCAGTACAGAAGCAAAGTTATGGGGCTTTAATCTGTATTTTCCTAACTTCATAGACTAGTTTGTTTTGAAAATACACAGGTGTGGCAGGTAAGTATTGTTAGTTGATTTTGATTTCATTGGAGCATATGAACATACTGCGTATTTGACATCATTGAAAAAGTGTTTCCCAGAGTTGAGGCTGTACTATCTATTAGAATAAATAGTTTTGTAAACGAGCAATTCTCAACCCTTCATATGAACAGGCAGGAAAAATCAACAAACAAGTTCTTACGCTATATCATACCGAGGAAAGAACTTACAAGTCAGTAAAGAGATTGGATTAGTGATGAAGAAGCAGTTCATTATCTAACTGAATTTCTCTGCTCTGAATTTATTTCTCCTGGACTGCCTGCTCATGAGTAAAAACTTAAAGTAGGAGCACCAATCATGCTGCAATTTAGTAACAGTAACAAATTTGATGTTACGAAAGTTGAGTGCCCCGGGAAATGTGCAACGGTACACGACTCTGTGTTCGTGCTCTGCACAGATATGCCATAGAGGCGGACATAATGACTGGATGTGGTATTGGGGGGTCTGTGTGTATACCACCCATACCATTGATTCAGAGCCACTATCTGTTTCCGTTCAAACGATTGCAAAGTCCCGTCAGAGTCAATTTCGTAATGACGTTAAGTAAACCCCAAGGGGAAACTTTATCTAACGCAGGAATTCAAGTTAGCGAGACCAAGTTTTTCTCACATAGTCAACTGTAGTTTATTTCCTCAAAAGTCAGAGGTTCCAACTGTTTGTTTTTCCATGAACCAGAAAGACAGACAGCTAATTTAGTGTATACAGAGGCACTTGCTAAACACTGTACTAATAATGGTATTTTCTACTATTCTATAATTTAATTATAGTATTAGTGTAATACTATAATTGGTATGGTAGTCCATGGTATTTTGGAATACCAAGAATAATAGAATTTTTGATTCCGTCAAAGTCGGGTACGTTTGCTAGTATATAAATAAGAAGAAAGTAATTCCTTATTTATATATTTAACTTAAATTTGCATAACGTATACAAAATGTATGAGGAAAGTGTAAGAGGATATACTCGTATCAGAAATAGATGATAATAGTATACCTACGTATTTGAAGTGTCAGAAAAATGTTAAACGGAGTGATAAACAATACCGATCAACAGTTACAAATATGGTAAAATATTCTTTAACATATTAGGAACCATTATAATTTTCGTACTATAAAATTCTGCCATTAATACACTTTCGTCGTTTCCTGAAGTTAACCGTTATTTTATTTGAAGCAGTAAATTAGTTATAATAAGATGCTTAAATATTTCGACAGATGCATTAAAATTGTGTTGTTTTGCGTTATTTATCTGTAACTTAGCTGGGTACTTCATTTTTCTTTGAGAATTATCGAAAGCCATTAACCTTGCTGCCTACATTCAAGGCTTTAATAAATTCTCATGCTAAATCAGAAAAATGTGTCCTTCAAAAATATATTATATCAAAAAACATTTTTATAGAAACAAATTGCCGCTCGTTAATGCCTCGTAAGTATCGTAAGTATCGTAATTTTTATTGCAGTATTCGATGAATTCCGCTTAAATATTGTTTACAGAATAAAGATTTTATTATTTTATGATCCTTGATTGACACAGATGCTGTTGGCTTTTATATGTAATTAACTATTCAAAACCTTCTAATAACAAGTTCAGTATAATAATTTTTATATCGTTAAATTATGAAAAAATCTGGACTGCCTACACTCAACTTTACTATAAGTAAACAAAAAAACAAACTCGTTAACAACTAACTGATATTTCGTTTTATTTAATGCAGGTATGGGCCGCATTATATAATTTTCAAGTGACCGCAGGCCGCATACTAATTTCTGCAGTCTTTGAATACATAGATATTATATATCAATGATCAAACCACAATAGGAAATGGAAAAACAAGACTAAGATCTTTCAACCGTAACAAGCGGTCTTCGTCAGCGGTCTGACGAAGACCGCTTGTAACGGTTGAAAGATCTTAGTCTTGTTTTTCCATTTCCTATTATGGTTTGATCATTGATTGTTATTTCACGTGTTTATGTGAAATCTTTTTATACATATTATATATATATAATGTATAAAAGTATTGTTTTCTTGACCACAATTACTAATAGATACACATATAGAAACTGTGTGATATATCAATAATATTAATATGTCAACAATTATCCAACTTTTTTATTCGTATAATGAAAAGTATTATTCACACCTCATTATTATATAATGATAATGAAGCAATTATCACAATAAGGCCCCAAAATATTATTAGGGTCATATATAAAAATGGCATTTCTTACTGTTGATCTACCTCTCTATCATTCTCTCTCACTCTCTCTCCCTCTTCCTTTCT
Source organism: Hermatobates lingyangjiaoensis (assembly GCA_026182355.1). NCBI lineage: Eukaryota > Metazoa > Arthropoda > Insecta > Hemiptera > Hermatobatidae > Hermatobates > Hermatobates lingyangjiaoensis. The sequence goes on from JAPFBL010000873.1 coordinate 6,744, forward strand.
CCCCCCTCTCGCCACCCCTCACTCACGCGCTCTCTCTCTCTCTCTCTCTCTCTCTCTCTCTAACCTATCTATCTATCTCTCTCTCAAATGATTTAATTTTCTTCCTAAAGTCTCTGTGACCTTTTGCCTCGGTAAGCAAAAAGTAAAGGAATTTTTAATATTAAGACTGATTTCCAGATAATCTCCGAAGGACGCACTTTAACACGTATTGGAGGACAACATATGGCCCACGGGCCGCAGGTTGCCCATGTCTTATTTAATATGACAATAGATACAGTTTAATCAATTTGGATCATTTGTTGACATGTGGCTAAAATCACTTCATTAGTTATAAGCAACATGAAATAATTGACAATTGGACATGTTATTAAAAATGATTAAACGGAGGACTTAAAAGTCATCAGACTCGTAGGCTCAACGACCATAACTATCATATTGTACATCTCATTGTTGTAACTAAATTCAACTTCAGAATTTAAATTTCTTAATGACCATCATATATGCGCTAGAGAATTATCTAAACGCTTCTATAATTTTTAATTACATTCAACATAAATCATTATCCATTCCAAGGGATTAGCTAGATTTCAGATGTAATGTGGTTTATTACTCTTTTAGACATAGAGCCTACATCTTTATACCATGTCAAATTCATCTTCCATTCATAGTATGGTATTTAATAGGACAATTTCTACTTGATGTTGCACACATAATTTTAAAATTCCCTTTCAAAGCATAGTTTCATTTTTAAATGTAAGAATGGTAGGAATGAGCTCTTAAACAAAATTCCAGCTTTATAAATTGGTTATTATAGTCCCATTTAACTGATTTCTTTTTAATGTATTTGTCAGTTCTACTCCTGTGAAAGCTGAGGTGTGTAGTGTAATGCAAAAAGGTAACTTTCCTATCATGCAATATTGACTCCAAACAACAGGTACATCTATACTATGATGCCCATTTTTTTTTTTTTTTTTTTGGTAAAATATCAATTTGATACTTAAAACGGTGTGGAATGCAACGTCCAAAAAGTTTTAGATACACACCCACCCATACACACATACACACACACACACACACACCAACACAAACACACACACACACACACCACATAAAAAGATTTCACATAAACACGTGAAATAACAATCAATGATCAAACCACAATGAGAAATGGGAAAACAAGACTAAGATCTTTCAACCGTAACAAGCGGTCTTCGTCAGAGTCAAAAACCCAACTGACACACACGACACACACACACACACCACACACACACACACACACACACACACACACAAACACATCACCGAAAAACTTCAAAACATGTAAATTCGTCAAAATTTCGAGATCGAAGTTTTCCGTGATCTCTTTAGTTTACTTATGGTAAAATAATAATATAAATGAGAGAGACATATCATTTTAAAGTTTAATTTCCATTATACATCGTATGGTTGAAGAGTATTCTCTTGATGATGCTAATTTATCATACGATGTCAGTTTTACTGAGATTATTTGAGTAATCAATCTTCATATGTCATCCTTCTTCTCATGTCCCTATCACCATTTTAACGCAAACTACAATTTTAATTTCAAATATACAAGCAGGTGTCTTTTTGAGTTAGCATATTTCAATTTATATTTTGCTGTTTAACAAGTTTAGACAGAAATACTCACTTTTGAGAAAAGCATATTGACCTTTTTGGACTTCAGGAAACAATGAATGAAACCTTCTTTTGTCTTAGAAAAATAACCTTCCATGGTCTTAGGGAAAAATGACCTTTGTAAGCTGTAAATACCTTTGTGAGGCTAGGCACAATTAACTCCCTTGTTCAAAGAACTATTACCTCCAATGTTCTAAAACGCAATAAAATTAAAAAACCATAAAGAAAAGAATTTTTATGAGCCCTAATCATAATAGCCTTTGCGATTTTTGGAATACCAAAGATCTCTTTTTAAGGAATAGAGAAAATAAAGTAATTAAAATTTAACAACAGCAGTCATTGCGACTTCTAAACACAGTGATCTTCGAATATTTAGCACAATGATATTTGTTTGTCTTATGGACAACTGTAATGGGCTTCATTTCATTCTTAATATATTCAAATTCTTTATTTCTTCATTACAATGAAAATTATAAACAAAATATTTATAGCTTAAATGTATATAAAGTAAAATATAACATATTTTTATAATGAATGTGATGCAGACAAGGTAAATGTCTATTGTTTTTGGGTTCTAGCACTGAAGATGTCTTAAAAGAAACACGAAATGTTGGTAAAAAGGTGATTTTAAATAATTAACCCTGACTAAATTCCGAGAAACAGAAAAAATTTATTCTCCTCTTTCTATATAAAAAAAACTTTAACGTATATTTTTGATAAAAATTTAATAGCATTCACCTTCTAAAATAGCTATTTTAATTTAAATCAGTTAATAGGACCCGAAATACTACTTATGAAAATATCTTAGTCATTTCCAATTGGAGCTAAACTACGTAAATAATAATAGACTAAGCAATCCTTTAATCGCATTGTTAATTTTAGTGAAATCTGTCCAATCAAATTCAATTTACAGTTACACGGATGCTTAATCTATATTGGTGTTCAGCAATATTCTATAGAAGGTCACCTCTAACTTTAAGCTTACCACAAATTGAATATTACAGCACAAAAGAGATTGATTTTATCAGATATTTAGAATTAGTAATGATTTTTCAGTGGCTTAAAGTTGCAAATAATAATTATAAGTTATCCATATGTTATGTGATCAAATATATAATTAATTTTATTGAATTGATCATTTTAATTATTGTTGCAGTCATTTAATTTTATGTTTTCTTTTTTGAGAACTAACAAAAAAGTTTTGTATTTCATTTTTATTATCATCGCATGAGTTGCAGGTAATTTTCTACTATACTACTTTGCTATAATTTTTATATATATAATTCTATATGATATATATATATATATATATATATATATATTATTAGACAATATATATTAGTTGACTGTCGTCCCTCCATCAATTCACTTCTTCTCCTGAGGACGAACGCCATTACGGTCGAAATATTGAAAAGTGAGTCTTTGTTGTGTTTCTGTTTATGTGTCACTGCTTATTTTAATTTATATATATATATCAAGATTTTGCAGTAAAAATGTGAAAAGAAAATCAACTTCTAAACCAGCATAACAAAGACTATAGTACCATTTCTGATTTTAGTACTCAACATAGGAGTTTATATATATATATATATATATATGTTATATCTTCGACTAGACTGTCAAAGGCTTTGTCCGGTTAGGATTGTTGTTTCTTCAAATAATGTAAATTTCATTTTCTTAGTTAAAAAATTCTTACTTCTGCCTATGGAAAAGGTTTTAATTAAAACCGAAACGTTGGCACCGAGAGTTTGATTTTTTATCCTAGAAAATTGACCGAATCCCGATTAGAGAGCACGCCTACTATATATATATATATATATATATATATGGATTAATTTACCACAATGAAACAATTTTTGAAACAATGCTCTAAGGCCTTTCGTAAACACATCGTCAGAGAGCAAGTGAACTAAAAAATAATAAATACTTGTTAACTTGGCTGATTGAATATATTTATTCATATATTATATATATATATATATATATATATATATATATATATATATAAAATAAATTTAAAACGAAGGAAACACAGAAAGACACAGACATAACTCACATCGATATTTCGACCATGGTCGTCATCAGGAGGTGTGAAGAGCGAAGAGCGAAGAGTCCCGCAGGAAGACAGGGCAGCGACTCAGTTATGTCTGTGTCTTCTGTGTTTCCTTCGTTTTGAATTCATTTTATTTAAAAAAGTCCGCTGGACCGTTTCTTTTAATTATATATATATATTATCAATGATCAAACTACAATAAGAAAATGGGAAAGCAAGACTAAGATCTTTCAACCGTAACAAGCAGTCTTCTTCAGAGTCAAAAACCCAACTGAATTGGGTTTATATATATATATATATATATATCATATTGGTATGAAGAAGCAGCAGATCTCCTTTCAAACATGAATCATTAAAGTGAACCGCAGTCTCCAAAATCGCGATCTTCAGACTGAGAGATTCGATTATACGAACTAACTTTCTAATAACAAAATCTAACTTAAAAAAAGGTACTGGCCAAGTGACATATTATACAATATCAATGAGATAGTCAACAGTATAAATAGATTAATAAATCTATATAAATATTTATTAATCTATTAATACTATTGACTATCTCATTGATTTTGTTTAATATGTGACTTGGCCAGTTCCTTTTTCTAGTTGAACCATGTTAGCAGGAAGATAATTCATAGAATCAAATCTCTCAGTCTGAAGATGTTTAATGCCGAGACTGAGGTTCACTTTAATCATACATGTCTTAATCCATATGTATGATATATGGTTTACAGATATGTATAAACACGGTTACCTAATAGATGAAATCAGTGGAATGCAGTAGAATGTGGAATACGTCACCTTCAAACTGACCTTCTCTCCACCCATCTCCCCCTTCACAATCCTACGTATAATCAACTTTTTAGACTTTTTCATTATGATTGATTAAACCACATGTTTGATTTAGTCCTGGCTTAATCCATATAAGAATTATCTTATAACTAAGTGTTTAATATTAATCAAAATACCACACGGACTATAATGATTTAAAATGATCTCTCCTAATGAAGCCTTCAATATGAAACCTTAAATTAACGACTTAATTTAAGGCAACTATGACTTTTAATATTACCTTGTAAAAGATATTTGATAATAAGAAATACAAATTAATAATTCGACAATATGTTCTTATGGGTGTTACTACTTATAATGTCATATTAGATAATATAATTCATAATTAAATACATTTTAATATTAATTAATTTCTGTTATTAAATTACAAGAATTAAATTTCATTTATTTAATTAATACAATATTCTTTGATAACATATATATATCAAACAATTACAAGAAAAAACACGTAGAAGCAATATACAACCCACTTCAATATTTCGATCTCGTCGTCATCATGAGTAGGAGAAGATGAGTTCTGTTTGGCTAGCAAACAGCAACTACTTTTCTGCATGTTCTTCTCTTGTAATCATTTGATATCTTGCTCTAACGGACCGTTTCATATTGTATATATATATATATATATATATATATATATATATATATTTGTAAAAGTTGGGAGCAGTCCTTCTTCAATACATGCTTTTAAAAACTGGATGTCTGTTTCCACTTGATTTAATTTTGTCTTATATTTTTCCAAAATACGAAATTTTTTCTTTAACTCAGAACTCAATTTAAAAATTAATTCACCATAATTACTTGTTTTATTATTGAACATGTTTCGGTGTACGTTCACCATCTTCAGCAAACACACGATTAATTATAATTACCTTAACAAATGAATCTAATAGTTAAATTACATTTCAAAAACAATGAGTGAACAAGTTAACTAAGGTTACACTGACAGGTTAGGGGTTGTCAGTGTTGGCAAAACTAGCCCTAGGTTTCCAAACAAGCGCAACTGGTTGGCAAAATTACCTTTTTGATCGTTCATTCTAGGAGCTTTTTCTAGTATGAACAGCGCTTCTAATATCCTGAGTCTTCTTCCGTCCTTTTCTTTTGCTATAATTCTAGTATTATTCACCATAGTTTCCCTCGAAATTTTTGTTTTGTGAATCTTTTGGAAGTGTTCTTTGGGGGCTCCTGAAACCAGATGCATCGTCAGCCTCCTAGAAAGGGTAGTAGTTGTTGATCCTATATATGAGTATTTTTGGAATTCACAGTTTCCCAGTGGACATTGAAACTCATATACTAGGTTCGTTTGTTTCAGCGGCTGTTTCTTTTCATGCTGGTTCCTTATAATCAGTTGCGTGGTGGTTTTGTTCCTATAGAAAATAATAAGCTGGATCCTGTCTTCTTGCTTTTTAACCTTGATATTGTTTTTTAATATTGTTTTAATTATTCTTTCGTCTGTTTTATAGCTGTCCGAAAATTGGTTTTCATAGTATATCTTGTAGGTAGTTTGCTTTGTTACTTCATCTTCCTCATTTTTTTCTTTCTTCTGATTAATATAGTTTTTAAGAGTTTCATCAAATTCACTGTTCTTGTAGCCATTGTTGATAAAAACCTGGTTTTCAGGAGCCCCCAAAGAACACTTCCAAAAGATTCACAAAACAAAAATTTCGAGGGAAACTATGGTGAATAATACTAGAATTATAGCAAAAGAAAAGGACGGAAGAAGACTCAGGATATTAGAAGCGCTGTTCATACTAGAAAAAGCTCCTAGAATGAACGATCAAAAAGGTAATTTTGCCAACCAGTTGCGCTTGTTTGGAAACCTAGGGCTAGTTTTGCCAACACTGACAACCCCTAACCTGTCAGTGTAACCTTAGTTAACTTGTTCACTCATTGTTTTTGAAATGTAATTTAACTATTAGATTCATTTGTTAAGGTAATTATAATTAATCGTGTGTTTGCTGAAGATGGTGAACGTACACCGAAACATGTTCAATAATAAAACAAGTAATTATGGTGAATTAATTTTTAAATTGAGTTCTGAGTTAAAGAAAAAAATTTCGTATTTTGGAAAAATATAAGACAAAATTAAATCAAGTGGAAACAGACATCCAGTTTTTAAAAGCATGTATTGAAGAAGGACTGCTCCCAACTTTTACAAATATTAGAACATATGATCCAGCAGTACGACAACATGAGGTAACCATAAATTATCGAAGAAGACTTCTGCAGTATGAATTAGATAAACATGTAAAAGAAAAATTATCCCTTAAACAAAATATTACGGTAATAAATGAAGACATAAACAATAGTGACATTGAACCAGAGTTAAAATCATCTCTAATATGCACATTAAATGAAATACTTCATAATAAGCATCAAATTAACATAAGCACAAAAATCAAAAAATTGAACAAACTTTATGGAGGAAAAGTGTGCTTACCTAACAACAGCAATAAGGCTTACTTAAACTTATCTACATATGAACTTAAAGAGGACGAACAAGAATTCCTATCGTTGGGAATGAAATGCCATATAAAACCAAAATTCAACATGATGAAGAAAAAAACAGAATTAGAAGTGCTATACAATTCTTTGTTGAAATTACAGGATGACGAGGTAATAAGTATTCATCCCAACTTACACCACCAACTGAAAGCCGAAGCTACAAAACAAAGAGACTTCAAGCCAAGCAAGATACTTACGAAGAGGCTTAATATCGCAGCTAAACGGCTGAGAGAAAACCCTGACATAGTAATTCGACGAGCAGATAAATCCAATACCTTCGTAATTTTGGATAAAGTACGGTACAAGCAAAAGTTAGATGACATTTTAAAAGATGAATCTAAATTTAAACGGTTGAAGAAGAACCCCATCAATGAGCTAAAAATCGAGGTAAATAAGCTCATCAAAGAAGCCAATAAAAACCAAGAAGTTAAGATCTTAGAACCAATCATAGGCGAGTATAACCCCGGTTACGTATATGGAAACGTCAAGATTCATAAGGAAGGTAATAACCTACGACCAATCATTTCCCAAATCAACACTCCAACCTACAAACTTGCAAAAACGTTAAATAGTATAATATCAAAATACTTACCTGCTAAATTCTTACTACATTCGACCAATGATTTTTTGGAAATAATACGAACCTGCAGACCTAAGGGACTTCTAGCCTCACTAGATGCAGAATCTTTATTTACAAACGTTCCTGTGATTGAAACTATTAATATAATCTGTGAAGAGGTTTATAATAACGCCACTATCGCCCCTCCAAATATAGAACGACACATATTGGAAAAGCTATTGCAAGCTTGTACAATGAAGAACCCTTTCAAACATATTGACGGAACGTTATACCAACAAGTTGATGGCGTAGCGATGGGATCTCCACTCGGTGTCACTTTTGCTAATTTTTATATGTGCAATTTGGAGAATAGAATTTTGAAAGCTGATAAACCATACAAACCTAATATATATTGTCGCTATGTAGACGATTGTTTTCTAATAGTTAAGGACCTAGAAATGCTAATGGAAATAAAAAGAAAATTCGAAGAAAAGTCTGTGCTGAAATTTACCCATGAGGTAGCTGTAAACAATAAAATTAATTTCCTGGATGTACAGATATCTGCAAATGATAGTGAGTTATCAACAGCGATGGTTTTCAAGCCAACACACAGCGGTATATACCTCAACAACAAGAGTGAATGTCCCTCAAGATATAAAAATGGCACTATTAAAACACTGATAGACAGAGCATTTAAAATCTCGGCCGATTGGGAAACCTTCAACAGAGCGATAGAAAATTTAAAGCAGGTTTTTATCAACAATGGCTACAAGAACAGTGAATTTGATGAAACTCTTAAAAACTATATTAATCAGAAGAAAGAAAAAAATGAGGAAGATGAAGTAACAAAGCAAACTACCTACAAGATATACTATGAAAACCAATTTTCGGACAGCTATAAAACAGACGAAAGAATAATTAAAACAATATTAAAAAACAATATCAAGGTTAAAAAGCAAGAAGACAGGATCCAGCTTATTATTTTCTATAGGAACAAAACCACCACGCAACTGATTATAAGGAACCAGCATGAAAAGAAACAGCCGCTGAAACAAACGAACCTAGTATATGAGTTTCAATGTCCACTGGGAAACTGTGAATTCCAAAAATACTCATATATAGGATCAACAACTACTACCCTTTCTAGGAGGCTGACGATGCATCTGGTTTCAGGAGCCCCCAAAGAACACTTCCAAAAGATTCACAAAACAAAAATTTCGAGGGAAACTATGGTGAATAATACTAGAATTATAGCAAAAGAAAAGGACGGAAGAAGACTCAGGATATTAGAAGCGCTGTTCATACTAGAAAAAGCTCCTAGAATGAACGATCAAAAAGGTAATTTTGCCAACCAGTTGCGCTTGTTTGGAAACCTAGGGCTAGTTTTGCCAACACTGACAACCCCTAACCTGTCAGTGTAACCTTAGTTAACTTGTTCACTCATTGTTTTTGAAATGTAATTTAACTATTAGATTCATTTGTTAAGGTAATTATAATTAATCGTGTGTTTGCTGAAGATGGTGAACGTACACCGAAACATGTTCAATAATAAAACAAGTAATTATGGTGAATTAATTTTTAAATTGAGTTCTGAGTTAAAGAAAAAATTTCGTATTTTGGAAAAAATATAAGACAAAATTAAATCAAGTGGAAACAGACATCCAGTTTTTAAAAGCATATATATATATATATATTAGTATAAGTTTGGACCTGCTAACTTTTATTTATATTCATTAGTTTATTTCAAAATTGTTTAAATTGTTTCATTGTTTTTTTAAAAATTTTAAAATGTCCAAATTTTGAAAAATGTAAGACCCAACCTGACGATGACTATGGAATAGTCGAAGCTAGTTTCTAGATGATGGTCTTGTAAGTTATGTTAAATTCTTTACCTATGATGTTAGTTTTTTAGTTGTATTAAAATTGTTGATATATATTAAAGTGTTTCAAAAAAGTGTCTCAATTTCCTTTGGACAACTTATTTGGGAATTACCACATTCTATTCGTAAGACTGTCAGGAGATTGGAACAACTTAGTTTGAAAGTCGTTCATGCTGAAGCTGCGGTACATTTCAACAATATGTATATATATACAAAATTGTCACAATAACACGTGATATAAATATTCAGGTAACTCACCACAAATAATTGAAGATAATCGCTCTGAGGCCTTTCGTTTTCACGTCGTCAGAGAGCAAGTGAATACAAAAATCACTTAATCAATTGGGAAGAAGCAAAGGAGTTGGTATTTATGTAATTTGAAAGGAGAAGAAACATTGTTGAAAGCGCCCTCATAAAAAGCTTTTCTAAGAGCTTAGTCAACACTAGTCCAGCCCTTTTTAAATTAGATGAATTTCTAATTGAAAGAATTGTTAAACAAATCAAGATTATTTCTAATAACATTGGGAAAAATACTGTTAATGATGCCAATCTTCATCAAATTTTAAATCAAAATCCATAACCTGCCCACAACTTGTATTCACTTGTGGTCTGACGACGTGAAAACGGCCTCAGAGCGATTATCTGTGAGATACCTGAATATATATATATACACAATGTTTTCTTATCTTGACCACATATATTCAACACTATTTTTCTTTATCAAAGATAAGACGCTGTACCAAATTTTGATAAAGAAAATAGTGTGATATATATAAACTCGATTTAAATTCGGAAAGATAATCCAAACTGGATAACACAAGTTTAAATATAAAGAAACATAACAAATATGGTGCATAAAACACTTCCTTTAACAAATTTTGTGTAAATCCTTCTTCAGGGAAAAAAGAAAGGGATACCTAGTACGTTGAGTACAAATTGTGGTTACCTTCCGTTGCGTGAGTTCTTCGAAGAACACTTATATATAAATATTAGAACTTAGAACTTGGATATAAACAACTATAGAAAACATTTTGATGAACTAAATAAAATAAATTCGTAGGAAGAAAACACATTTTTCTTTCGTTGTATAAAATACCCTTATATGTGAACGTGAATATGTAAACAAACATACATATATTACTTTTATATGTAAAATAAAAAAGTATATATATATATATATATAAAAAGATTTCACATCTTTTTCGAACTGAGTTTTTCAGTTGGGTTTTTGACTCTGACGAAGATCGCTTGTTACGATTGAAAGATCTTAGTCTTGTTTTCCCATTTGATATTGTGGTTTGATCATTCATATACATATATTCGTAAATTTTGGTAGCAGTCCTTCCTTGATACACACATTATTGAAAATGACACCAAATTTAGCTGATACCTGTTTCTTAACAAGTTTCTCAATTTTTCTAAATAACACTCTCGTTATTTCGTCTACACAATAAAGTACTCGTACATCTCCTATGGTCGACATGTTTCGAATGATCAACATTCATCATCAGGACGTGAATAAGTGGACGTGAATATTCAGTTGGAAAATAGTAGGCGTATTTTGAAGCTGTTTAGTTCACATCAAGGGCAGCCAGAAACCCTTGCAGGTAGCGACGTAGGCCGGGAGGCCACTCACCCCACAGATTAACGCCCACTATTCTTAAACTTTATGGAAAACAACCCCCCCTTCTACCTTCTCTGTGTATATAATAAACCAAGTTTTCACATTAGATCTTATTCACGTCCTGATGATGAATGTTGATCATTCGAAACATGTCGACCATAGGAGATGTACTTTATTGTGTAGACGAAATAACAAGAGTGTTATTTAGAAAAATTTAGAAACTTGTTAAGAAACAGGTATCATTTGGTGTCATTTTTAATAATGTGTATATATATATATATATATATATATATAACAGATTCAATAATATATCGACCGTTTGATAGAAACACACCTATATATATATATATGACATTGGATAAACATGGGTTATTTATTCATGAGGTAGATTTTATAGCCGACTGTAATCCCACGCCAAGTTTTAATCAATTATGAATAAATTTAATTAATGAATGAATATATTATTACGAATTATGATTTATTCGTTACTATTTTCCATGAGTTACAAAAGAGCTTTATCTAAAAGTAATAAAGAATTTTCACAGCCGGTGGAAACACCGAAAAAGAGACTCTAACGAACGCTATCTTTTCCAGATTTTAATTATGCAGTGCATAGCGCTTTATGCTAAGTGCTATAAATATGTTTTCGTTGTTTGCACTTTTAGTGATTACAATAAATAAATTAGTTTTTTATAATAGTGCTTAGTTTTTGATTTTATGGTCGTTACAGTTCGACACCTGATCTAAATATGGAATTCTACCGTAAGTCAAGACGCAGAAGAACTTCCGCATTTAACTACCCAGTCGAGGACAGCATCCCGTGTTTGTTTACTGGAGTGAAAACTAGCTGATGCAACAGACAGACAAACCTGTACAGCTATAAATAAATAAGCCTATTACGATCTAACATGGATTTTGAAACACTCATTAATTCATTACTGAAAATCATACTGGTACATTCATAAAGTAATTATGTTTATGTATAATAATAAATAACATGTTTACACTTAACTCTGTTCACACTGACTCACATAGCCTATTCGAATAAACATAATTAAATATACGCTTTTCCTTTTTAATATTAATCCAGATTTCGCATTTCTAAGTTGCTTCATTAATATATACTATAGTATTTGAAAGAGAGAAACTCGCATGTTACAAAGTATATTCAAAACAATAGTACCATATAGAGACTAAAACAAAGAAATATTGAAATTATTTTTGGAAAAAGAGGTAACGCATTTCTAAGTTTTGTTGTATTAGCTGATGACGGGAAAAAGACAGAAATATTATTTTAGACTAATAGTGTTCATCCTCATACAATTTAGAAAAAAAAAGTAAATATATTATATTTATCTCATATTATTATAAATTAAATATTTTTTTCAAACATCTGAGTTTGATATTTCGTCTATACATTATCAAGATAAAAATAAAACCGAAACTCAATTAATAATTAACGACTTTGATATTATGTTTACGTATAGTAAATTTGAGTGTAGGCCACTACAGATTTTTTCTCCTTTATTCTTAAGTATTTAATAGTTATATTTAATATGGAATACTTTCCATTCTTCATATCTGATAGTGAAGGTCCCTATTTGGTGGTCTACTGAATCCCTATGTGGTACCGACTTGATTTAAGAGTTTCGGATCAAACCCCAGACCAATGGTCCTACTGAACCTGCTCACCTGCAGCTAAGGTCAGTGACCTTTGTAGTCCCTGGTTAAATGAACCTGTGGAAATAAAGCCAATGCAGCCTGTGGTAGGGCTGTATGGCACCACTAGGGGCTGAAAACATATTTTAGAAAACATCAGATCGCATTTAAAACCGGTTTTATATATCTTGAATAGCATTTTTTTTTTATTCATGGCCCACAAGGGAGGGGTGCAGCTTGTTCACCGCATCAAGTCCCTTAGGAGTCTAGGAGGCACATGAACATCAAAGTTAAAAATTGAAATAAGCAATTATACATGCATTTTTTTTATAGTTGAATTGAAGTAGAAAGGCAATGACAGTGCACTCTCCCAACCATTACTCATTATTCCTAAATGTCCAGGTTGCCATTTTTCGATCCAAGTTCATCAAATTTTACTTCTTTTCAAGTGGTTGGCATTAAAAAAATACCCGTTTTGCAATTTTCTGTAAGTTTGCTCTTTTTTGTTTTTTTGTTTTTTTTTTAAGGAAATAGTCTGCAGGTCGCGCGAGTGAAAAAAAATAGACTGAAATAAAAGACATTGTATCAAATAACCGATAAAAAAGAAAGGCTGTGTTTGATGAATTTAATTCAATATTTCCCAATTGTCAGATTTCGGCGGCAGCTTTCGATATATTGGTCCTCAGTGACTTGACCCTTACATCTTATGAAAAGATTTACTTTTCTTAATCTTATCTTCTTAATGTTTATGGTTAATCCAACTGGAACTTCCTTACATCTTTGATAATTCTGTATAAAAAGGGTCTTGCCAAACTTGCAAATATCAAGTTAGCCAGGTGGGTGAAAGAGGGAGGGGCCCAGAAAAGGTCTTGCACCAGCACATTTTTCCCCTCTCAAGGGAGTTGTATTTATACGGTCAACTCTTTAACCCAGCATTGGTGTTTACTCCTAAGAAAAGGGAAAAGACTTGGCCTGAAGGCAGACCAAAATTTGAAGATATGTTTGGTTGATTTTTCTGATACTATAACTTCAGAATAGAACTATTCTGCCACCATACCTTCCCAATCAATAAATATCTTAATAAATAAAAAGATTTCACAAAAACACATGAAATAACAATCAATGATCAAACTACAATAAGAAATGGGAAAACAAGACTAAGATCTTTCAACCGTAACAAGCGGTCTTTGTCACAGTCAAAAACCCAACTGAAACACTAGATGCAGAGAACATCTGGTGAGGGGTTGAGAAGAGTGGGAGGAAAGAGTGGTATTTTAAAAGGGTGAAAGCGCAGGAAAGGACAAATGCCCAGAAAGGGATGTTTGGGTAAACAAAGGAGTACAGAAAGAAAGAGTAAAAAAGCGGACAGCTAGCGGATAGTTTTTTACTCTTTCTTACTGTACTGCTTTGTTTCCCCAAACATCCTTTTCTGTACATTAGTCCTTTCCTGCGCTTTCACTCTTTTAAAATACCACTCTTTCCTCCCACTCTTCTCAACCCCTCACCAGACGTTTTCTGCATCTAGTGTTTCAGTTGGGTTTTTGACTCTGACGTAGACCGCTTGTTACGGTTGAACGATCTTATTCTTGTTTTCGCATTTCTTATTGTGGTTTGATCTTAATATATATTTGCACCCTAAAATTAAAAACTTAAATCTAACTAAATAAAAATAATAGGACATTGTGAATTACATTACTGTCATTTGCTTTTAAGCAAATTAGGAAAAAAAAATTACAACATTCAAACATAAAGTCCGTTGTTCCGATCTGGAAATAAAAAGGAAGCCTTAAATATTCCATCTGTAGATGTTTTCTCAAGGCCGTCAGTCTCACCACATCGCTTTTTCAATACAATACTTACTCCGTTTACCTTGTTTAAACGAATCCTTCGGAAACATTTAGGGCTTCATTCATCTCCACCTTCTATTCAAAATAATGTTTTCTATTCACCCTGTATTCCTTAGAAATCTGTTATCGTTCCGATTTCAACAAAATAGCCTATATATATAAATAAAATAGCATATAAACTTATAAATGTATCACAAATAGAAATATCAAATTATATCATTTTAAATAGAAAAATACATTTTGGTTATTCAAAGTCAATCGAGATGGTATTATTCAGACTGTTTCATTGTTTGTTTTTCCAACACCGACAGTTATAAGGCTTTCGCCTTTTAGTGCTGTTCTAGCGGTGGAAATTTTAGCTCATTTATTGTTTGGTACCCATTTTAGTATTGGGAGAGCCATATTACTTGTGATTCCTAAATTTGCCTAACTCAAATGTATTTCAGTAAGGGATCATTAACGAGCACCTGACATTGTACAGACTCGGGACCGATGGTTAGTGTCCTCAGATTTAAACTTCTGCTGAATGAATAAATCGAGAGTCAGAGCGGGTATTGAACTCTGGATCTACCAATCCAGAGGCGATTACTTGCTACTCTGCTAACCTGGCCTCTTATTAGATTGTTTTATTTTCACTTTACCTTAAATAAAGTGTAACTATTGCTCGAAAAATTTAATTTATTTTAAATTTTTTAAACGTTCATATGATGACTGGATATGTTAGGGTGGTTGCCTGTTCATCTAAAATGTATTATCACTTTACGAGTTGTACAATTTGACAGGTCTTCATGAAATTTAACATCAAGCAACATATGGATTTAAAAAATTAAAAATAATTTTTTTTTAGTATCTTACTCTTTATAGTAAAAATAAAGCTATTTGAATAAAGGGGCCAGTTTAGCCTAGTGGCCCCTCGTTAGATCCAGGGTTCAATACTCACTCTGGCCCTCAATTTATTAATATAAATTTGAAAAACCACTGAAGGAGTATATTGATCAATAGATCAATTTTACTAAATACGAGTATATTTGATGATAAAAATAATAATTATTCTAATTTAAATGCATAGTCTATAGAACTATAATTAAAGTTATAGTTCTATTAATAGGGTGCACTTATACTTAAAGTTAATTTTACTTAGTGTATAAGTGAAGGACTTAATACATAATGTATGTATTTTTTATTTATTTTTTTGGAAGTAATTTCATATTCGATTTCTTTCTTTTATTATAAAAATGAGCATTAATTTTATTTGCATGTTGGTTAGTTGGTGCTGTATATATATAAAAATATATATTATTATATAATTCGAAAAAACGATCCAGACTGGACGCAAATCAGCTACAAAACGAAGAAAAGCAACACACCGAGAAAGAGACACACTTACAAACTCAAGGGTTGCCGGGACGGTTTCCTGCCTTTGTATATATATATATATATATATAAAATAAATTCAAAACGAAGGAAACACACAGAAAGACACAGACATAACTCACATCGATATTTTGACCATCGTCGTCATCAGGAGGTGTGAAGAGCGAAGAGTCCCGCAGGAATGCAGGGCGGTGACTCATGTCTGCCCTGTAATGCAATGTGACTCATGTCTGCCCTATCACATATGTGACTCACATATGTCAGTTATGTCTGTGTCTTTCTGTGTGTTTCCTTCGTTTTGAATTTATTTTATTTAAAAAAGTCTGCTGGACCGTTTCTTTTAATTGTTATATATATATATATATATATATATATATATAATATATATATATAATATGAAATATATATTGTATATTTCATATCATATATATATATATATATATATATATATTATATATATATGATCAAACCACAATATGAAATCTTTATGTGAAATCTTTATATATATATATATATATATATATACTAGCAAACGGAATCAAAAATTCTATTATACTTGGTATTCCAAATATTTTCCAACCTCTGTGTTACAATACACAGAGGTTAGAACCTCCGTGTACGACAAAGTTCATTCCTTCGGTTATTACTTCCTTCAGAATTTGCTCTTAAATTGCAGTCAGTCATACTTAAAGAAAAACACTAACTTCTTATGAAAAACAAATTAAATTGAAAATAAGAGCTTAAATAAAGATATTCTTATCTATTATTTTTCTAATTTTAATATTGTCAAAAATTTAATTAATATTAATATTAATTTTAATAATACCATTTTTAAATTGCCTTATATGTATTAGATTCTGATCTTAATATAAAAAACAAAAAAAAATTATAGCCAAAAAAATAAAAAAAAAACCGTTATCAAAATCTTGATAAGAGTGCTTCTCGAATGCAGAGAATTTCATCTAAGGATTTTATATAACTTTCCTTAACTGTCAAAGATTGTCAGGAGGACTTGTGAGAAGTAAGACGGATTGATGGTGCAGAGCTATTACATATAGATAGCAAAGACATTCAGTATTTCAGCTGAAACGCTATTTGTCTTAAGCTTTTAGAGGAACTAAACTATTTATAAAGTTTAGTTTGTAACCAGTATTACAAAAAATGGTCTACCTCTAACTGGTATATTTGAGAAGAGTTATAATAATACTGTTATAAATATTTATTATAAAAACAAATACATTGTTATTATTGAATTATTTTAATTTAATATTATAATATTTAATTCTCTTATAAAGTATTAAAATATACCAATTTTACTAAATATATTTCGCAATATTAATAATAATAATAATAATAATAGTTTAAGAATGTAGTGTAATGCACTAAATCGTAGTAACTAGATATTTTTTAAACAAAGTCAAAATAATATATATATAAAGATTTCACATAAACACGTGAAATAACAATCAATGATCAAACCACAATAAGAAATGGGAAAACAATTTAATCATTGTTTTCCCATTTCTTATTGTGGTTTGAACATATATATATATATATATGGATTAATTTACCACAATGAAAACAATTTTTTTTGTTCATTGATTGTTATTTCAAAAAAAAAAAAAAAAAATTGTTTTCATTGTGGTAAATTAATCCATCTATTATATCAAGTGTTATTTTGATTATTATTCATATATATATATATATATATATTTATATATATTAGTGAAGGTTGATATATACAGAGCTATATACAGAGCCTCTAGGACATTAGATAAACTCTCTAAAAAGGTAACCAATCATGAAATTGGCATGAAATTTTTAAAAACACACACACACACATGTATATATATATTATATATATATATATATATATATATATATATATATATATATATATATATATATATATATATATATATATATATATATATATATATATGAATGAAACAAATGAATTAGTATTTGTGTCTTCGTAAAGAAGTAGAAATATTGTGGAAAGTGCATTCATAAAGAACTTATATGAGAAATTAATGAATAATAGTCTAGGACTTTATAAAGTAGATAAAATATTGATTAGTGCAATAATTAAACAGATAAAGACTTCTTCAATTATAGGATCCTTAAACACATTCAGGGTTACCAACAATTCTAAAGACTTCAATCAACCAGGTTAACAAGTAGTTATTATTTTTTAGTTCACTTGTTCTTTGACAATGTGTTGTCACTGTGGTAAATTAATTCATCCATTACATCAAGTGTTATTTCTATTATTATTCATATATACATATAGGTATATATAAATTAAAAAACTGGAAACATATTCTATATAGATAACGTCGTGATTAGTGTATATAGAATCACTAGGTTATCTATGTAGTGATTCTATAGTATATATCTATATAGTATTCTTGTATTATCTTAGTGCATCAGATACAAGGGAGAAATATAAAATAATAGAATTATTAAAATACCATGATATATTTAAATATTTATATAATATTTATTTATTTAATTTAAATTACTGTCAAATTATTTTAAGTTTATCTAATTTTGTTTTGCTCCCACTTGTATTCATTGCAACAGGATTAATTCATTAATCATAACATGAACTTTAATTCATCATATACATAGAGGCAGTACAAAATTAAATAATTTTTATAATAAAAATAAATGAATAAAGATATACAATTCTATAAAATATTTTTCTCTTTATTTTCACATAGCCACTAAATCCCCATGATTGATTTCGATGGAGGAGCATAATTTCTTTGCAATATTTTGCTGTTAAATTTTAAAGACAAAAAAAAACAGACCAAAGAAGTTTAATATTTTCCAAACAAAAAGAAAGATATGAGTTTTTTTATTGTTAAGTATAATATGCTTGCTTACATTTTGAAATTAGGCTCCAATAGCAAGATGTCGTCTAATATTTAAATATAAATATGAAATAATATTTCTTTATAAAAGACCAAGATTGCTTTTTTCTCATTATCTAATATTATTTTTAATTGTTGAATTGAATTGTAATTACAATGAAGTTAATTTTACCAAATTTAATGTGTAATGTCACATTACTCGCCAAAAAATTGTTTCCATAAAAGAATAATTAAAATTGTTTCTTAAATATTGATGAAATTCATGTTATTTAATTGTATCGATTAAAAACTGATTATAATTATCTACTAACAAAAGTAAATTTCTTCAAATCTATTAATATATTTTAAAATCGAAATTTCTATTATATTTTTTTATTGTTTGTTTAATAAACCAAAACTTTTATAAAACTAATTTTTTATTGCAAAATTTTAATTATCTAAGAGATTTTTTTTTAAAATAATTTTTAAGTAGTGTTATATGCATTAAATGATTTAAAATTTATATTATTAATATATTATTATTAATAATATATATTAATGTAATAAAATTCAGTAATACCATAAATATATTAATATTTTTCGTATGCTAATTACAAATCAAAATTGTTTGTTAATAACAAAAATCAAACAACATTATTAATGTGCTCATAACATTTGTGTTTGTACTACTGTTTTTTGTAATAATGAAAAATATATACTTATAAAGTATATACTTTAAAAAGTATAAACAGTAATCTACTTATAAAAAAAATTATTAGGACATAATCAGGCTATAAGCTATTAATGTAATAATTTAAATCTAATAATTTAGATTTTAGTGTATTGGTGGTAATTCTGAAGTTTAAGTTTTAATACAACCTGAAAGAATTGTTTATGTAAATTATTAAATACGTGTATTTATTAAAAGAATAAAAATGCTGTGAAATTTGTGAAATATCATAAGTTTTATTAATAATGACCTAAAAATATTAGTTGTCACTATAAAGCTACAAAAGGAAATACCTTTTTTTTATTTAATTAACATAATCAAATTAATTAACAATATCAAATTAACATAAGCAGACAATTAAATGGAATGTCATTTAGGAATAATTTTTCCTGACATCAAACAGTAGATCAATTTAAATTAACTTTTATTTTTATGTTAAATCAAGTTTTAAAAAAACCATGAAGTGCATTCAATTGCAAAGATAAAATTTATTTATATTTCAAAATTAAATCCTCAACAATTTAAACATGTCAGTGATTGCTAACTTTTGCAGAAATTAAAAATATATGTTTTTATTAATAGTTGAAATCTGGTGGGGTAATATATTTTGTAGATCTTAATCTGTGAGAACTAAATGTGCTTGGTAATAGCCTTAAACTGTGGAGTAATTAATTTTTGGAGTAATTAATTTTTGGAGTAATTAATTGTGGAGTAATTAATCCTCAAAAGCCTATTTTGTAGTTGTGTAATAGGTATCATTCAGATATTTTTATATTTTTTATCATTTATAGAAATGAAGAAAAATAGTTGTGATTTATTGCTTAGAGAATAACATTTTAATGAAATTTCATGAGAATCATGTATAGTGATAATTTCAATAAATCACTTATTCGAATAGTGTTAATTAAAAGAAGTGTTTGAGCAAATCATTTGCCTGAAATAAACAGGTATACATATATTAGGAATAAATATAAATTATAAATACAACGTAATATAAATTAGAATAAATAAAGGATAAGTAAATACTTGAGTGAAAAAAATGGTTTTTTTTTCGTCGTAGGATGTGGAAAAATCTGTTCATCAGATCCCTTAGCAAGACGTCTTGCTTAGGGTGTGTGGGGTTGGGGGTCCAGACTCACTAAAAAACCACATCCTATTTCCTGGCAATACCCGACACGGAAACCGTTTGCACATTACTTCATGCCGGTGCTTCAGTCCTCCTGAATAGGATTCACCTTCTTGTTCCCATTTGTTCACCTATAAATTATCATTGCCCTTGCCTCACACCACTTTCATTCTTCTTATGACGGAGAACCGCCTCTACAAAGTTTGCAGCTTTTGACCAATTTTCTTCATTTTGGAGCATCTATGTGAAAAAAATATTAAAATGGTTTACTGCAAAATAATAAATAAAATATTTATTGTTTATATTACGTTAGTATCTAATGTTTTGTATACTTAATTATAGATTTATATGTAAAATAAAATTACTTAGAGGTAATTAAAAAATTTTAAATGTTTTGCTGAGTTAATCTCATACTTATAAGAAGAATAAAATTGTTAAATGTAAAAAATCAACACCGATGAAACTTATATTTTCTGATGCATTCTACAATTCTGAAATAATAAATAACTTACTATATATGCAGATAAATCACAATAAACACGTGATGCAATCAATGAAAACAAACCACAAGGAAAAAAAAAGAAAACAGATAGAAAAAATGCTCTGAGGCCTTTCAATTTATGTCATCAGAGAGCAAACAAGGTAAGAACTAGAAGGTAACATAAAAGGTATGTACAAGGAAGGTAAATAAACAGCTGGGAAAACAAGTGTCGAAAAGGCATAATAAGAGAAAAACAAAAAATACCCAATACAATTAAACAATGCAAAAAGAACAATAAGAAAATTAATTAAAATAAAAAATAAAAATATAAATAGAATAAGAAACAAGTGTTATATATAATTCCTAACTATAAACAATATATAATAAATATAAACAAATAGATACAAATTAAATTAATAATACAATATCAAAAAATAAACAATAATAAATGATTAACAAAACAAGAATACATGAGAAAGTAAATAAGTCAAATAAAAATTATGTTCTATTATTAAAATCCACAATCTGGTCAGAGTTCATGTTCAACGTTGCAAGTACATTTCGAAGGTCACCCACAGGACCAATTTGCCTAACTATACCTTCAATTAAAATTTCATCCAATCTAAAAAGCCCATGACTTATATTTATTAGTTTATCAAAATTATACTTAATTAGGGCACTTTCTACTAAGTTCCTTTCCATTTCAGATGAGAGAAATATCAATTCCTTGGAATCTTCCCATTTTATTGAATGATTTTTTGAATTAATATGTTGGAACAAGGCACTTGATTCTTCTTGCCTCCTGATAGTGTATTTATGTTGCTTCACTCTAGTAAGCAAACTTTTTCCCGTTTGTCCAACATATGAAAAATCACAATCTCTACAAGGAATCCTATAAACACAACCTTCCTTTTCTTTTCTTTCACAATTATTTACAAGTCTGTTTAATAATTTCCCACCACTACTGAAAACAACTGAAATATACTATATACTATATATCTACATATATATAATAAATATGATGTAATATAAATTAAAATAAAAAAAGACACCTTAACTGAAAATATAAATCATTTGAAAATGAATTACTGCAAAATAGAAAAATATTTAATTGCTTCAATATCTAATATTTATATAATATTAAATTATAGGTCTCTAAGTATAATAAAATCATATATAGATCTATTATAAAATTTTAAATGTTTTACTGAGTTAATGTGATATATAAAAAGAATACAACTGTGAAATATAAAAATTCAAGGACTAAAAAACATATAATGAAGACCAAATTTGTAAACATATATTTGAAATAATTTATATAAAATATAAATTTTAAATTTACTTTATTTTAAATTATAAATTTATAATTTATAAATTTATTTATAAATTTACGAAAACATAAATATATATTTGTAATATATACATATATATTTTTTAAAATAAATAGAAATTATAAATAGAATTTAATAAAATTATATTAGTATAAATCAGGAATAAGTAAAACTTTAAATTTAAAAAAAAAATCATTTTAAAATGATTTACTGGAAAATAATAAAAAAGTATTTAATGTTTATATCACTTTAGTATCTAATATTTTGTAACATTTAATTATAGACCTATATGTAAAATAAAATTACATCGAATTAATCTAATTGTTATAATCGAATAAATGAAGGAGAAGTAAATGTGAAATGAAAATAAAAATCATTTTCATTTGATTTACTGGAAAATAAAAAATATTTATTGTTTAAATTGCTTCAGTATTTAATATTTTATGATTAAACTATAGTTGTGTATGTAATTAAGGAATTAAAAATTGATACACTTTTAAGTTTGGTAATCTGAAACTGATTTTTTTATGGTTGAATTGATGAAATATTAAAACCAAATAGATTGGAAAAAACATCAAATAGTATTTAGATAATATGAGTAGTAATAATTCTTATTACTACTATCTGAAAGATTTATAAATTAATATTTACAAATTTATCCTGCAAAATGTAAACCAAAGTATACAAAACATATAATATAACCTTGGTATTATAAAA
This sequence comes from Hermatobates lingyangjiaoensis, assembly GCA_026182355.1. NCBI lineage: Eukaryota > Metazoa > Arthropoda > Insecta > Hemiptera > Hermatobatidae > Hermatobates > Hermatobates lingyangjiaoensis. The sequence goes on from JAPFBL010000873.1 coordinate 29,990, forward strand.
ATATTTTAACAGGGTAATAATGGTTAACCATTCAAAATGCAACTCTTTTCTTTTTCATATTATGTTAATTAAATCTGTCATTCTGTTGCCATGAATTTGTCTGCAAATAAAAGACAAAACGTTAACCTAAGGGGTTTTAAAAAATTTTTCACACTAACAACCAAACTTGTAGAAAGTGGAAAAATTACTGTAGAATATATTTCTAGGAGTTAAAATAACTTTTAAAAAAATATAACAATGAAGTAAGCTTATTTTATTTATAAATAACGATTCAAAGGTTATATTGGTGAAAATTCAATATTACAAAATTATTATTTAGAAAATGTGTTTCTTTCTTCTAAACTACTAACTCTAGAGTCTTAAATAGTATAGAATTATCATGGAATTGACTAAAGCAAACAATGGAAAAAATGGTAAGATTTTTTAAAAAAAAACTGATTTTTTTGCAACAAAAAAGAAAAAAAATTAACTTATGATTCAATCTGAAAATTCAAATTTAATCATCTAAATAAAAGTTATGTATAATATGAAGGATATGATGTAAAGAAAATCATCAGTTAAAGAAAATCATCAGTTAAAGAAAATCATCAGTTTAATGCAATTATACAAACAAATATGTGATTCTAAACTAGTATAGGTATATAGAAAATTTAATTTTATTAAATAATATATTCCCAATATTCTAAAGTTAATTAATATTTAATTAATATTATTAATTAAAGAATTAATTATTTTTTTATAAAAATAAATTTATACTTTAAAATGTATTTATATTTTAATAAAATAACAGTTGATCTGTATTTTCTTTTGAAATTAACACTGTAAAAGTTAATGAGGTTTTCCTGTAAATTATACTTAATGACGAAGCAAAGAAGGAAACAATTGAAGATGTTAATCATCAACCTAACCGATCATATTATTTCTATCTATTATCCTATCATTCTTTATAGCTATATGATATATTCGGGAAATATATTAAAATGAAAATTAGAGAATTAGTTAATAGTCACAGAGAAAGAAAACAAGAATGAGGATATTAGAATGTTCATTTTTTACATTAAAAAATTTTAATTCAGATTATCTGATTAAAATATTTTAATTTATTTTTCATAAATTTTCATACATTTTTTTTTCAATTTTTTTCTTAAACCACCAAATAGCAATTTTGTTTCATTGGGTCCATATAACAATTTCTAGGACATGTAAAAAAATATAAACAGCATGTGACCCATAAATGCAGTACGATTTTTAGTTTTTACATTTAAAATTGTTATTTCTTCTACATATATTATCGTATTAAAATACTTCAATTTCTTTTTTCTTAAACCTCAAAATAGCAACTTTATTTCATTCGATCCGCGAAACAATTTCTAGGACATGTAAAAAAATATAAACAGCATGTAAACCACAATTGCAGTATGAATTTTTAGTTTTTACATTTAAAATTTTTATTTATTCTACATAAATTATCTCATTAAAATATTTCAATTTCTTTTTCTTAAACCTCTAAATAGCAACTTTATTTCATTCGATTTACAAAACAATTTCTAGGATATGTAAAAAAATATAAACAGCATGTGACCCATAATAGCAGCACAAATTTTTAGTTTTTACATTTAAAATTTTTATTTTTTCTACATATATTATCTCATTAAAATATTTCAATTTCTTTTTCTTAAACCTCTAAATAGCAACATTATTTCATTCGATCAACAAAACAAATTGTATTACACGTAAAAAAATATAAACAGCATGTGACCCATAAATGCAGTACGAATTTTTAGTTTTTACATTTAAAATTATTATTTTTTCTACATATATTATCGTATTAAAATACTTCAATTTCTTTTTTCTTAAACCTCTAAATATCTACTATATTTCATTCGATCCACAAAACAATTTCTAGGAGATGTAAAAAAATATAAACAGCATGTGACCCATAATTGCAGCACGAATTTTTAGATTTTACATTTAACATTAATACTTTTTCTACATATATTATTTCATTAAAATATTTCAATTTCTTTTTTTTAAACCTCTAAATAGAAACTTTATTTCATTCGATCCACAAGACAATTTCTAGGAGATGTAAAAAAATATAAACAGCATGTGACCCATAAATGCAGTACGAATTTTTAGTTTTTACATTTAAAATTATTATTTTTTCTACATATATTATCGTATTAAAATACTTCAATTTCTTTTTTCTTAAACTTCTAAATAGCAACTTTATTTCATTCGATCCACAAGACAATTTCTAGGACATGTAAAAAAATATAAACAGCATGTAACCCATAAATGCAGTACGAATTTTTAGTTTTTACATTTAAAATTTTTATTTTTTCTACATATATTATCTTATTAAAATATTTCAAATTCATTTTTCTTAAATCTCTAAATGGCAACATAATTCATTCGATCCACAAAATAATTTCTAGGACATGTAAAAAAATATAAACAGCATGTGGCCCATAAATGCAGTACGAATTTTTAGGTTTTTTTTCTACATTTTTTTTTTCTAGTTATATTATCGCATTAAAATATTTCAATTTCTTTTTCTTAAACCTCTAAATAGGAACATTATTTCATTCGATTTACAAAACAATTTTTAGGATGTGTAAAAAAATATAAACAGCATGTGACCCATAAATGCAGTACGAATTTTTTTTTTACATTTAAAATTATTATTTTTTCTACATATATTATCTCATTAAAATATTTCAATATCTTTTTTCTTAAACCTCTAAATAGCAACTTTATATCATTCGATCCACAAAACAATTTCTAGGACATGTAAAAAAATATTTTCAGCATGTGACCCATAATTGCAGGACGAATTTTTAGTTTTTACATTTAAAATTTTTATTTTTTCTACATAAATTATCGCATTAAAATATTTCAATTTCTTTTTCTTAAACCTCTAAATAGGAACATTATTTCATTCGATTTACAAAACAATTTTTAGGATGTGTAAAAAAATATAAACAGCATGTGACCCATAAATGCAGTACGAATTTTTTTTTACATTTAAAATTATTATTTTTTCTACATATATTATCTCATTAAAATATTTCAATATCTTTTTTCTTAAACCTCTAAATAGCAACTTTATATCATTCGATCCACAAAACAATTTCTAGGACATGTAAAAAAATATAAACAGCATGTGACCCATAAATGCAGTACGAATTTTTAGTTTTTACATTTAAAATTTTTATTTTTTCTAAATGTATTATCTCATTAAAATATTTCAATTTCTTTTTTCATTAACCTCTAAATTGCAACTTTATGTCATTCGATCCACAAGACAATTTCTAGGATATGTAAAAAAAAATATAAACAGCATGTGACCCATAAATGCAGTACTAATTTTTAAGTTTTTACATTTAAAATTATTATTTTTTCTACATATATTATCTCATTAAAATATTTTAATTTCTTTTTTCTTAAACCTCTAAATCCCAACTTTATTTCATTCGATCCACAAAATAGTTTCTAGAACATGTAAAAAAATATTAACATCATGTGATCCATATTGCAGTACGAATTTTTAGTTTTTACATTGAAAATTTTTATTTTTTCTACTAATATTATCTCATTAAAATATTTTAATTTCTTTTTTCTTAAACCTCTAAATTGCAACTTTATTTCATTCGATCAACAAAACAATATCTAGGGCATGTAAAAGAATATAAACAGCATGACCCATAATTGCAGTACGAATTTTTAGTTTTGACAATTAAAAATTTTTATTTCTTCTACATATATTATCTCATTAAAATATTTCAATGTCTTTTTTCTTAAACCATAAATAGCTACTTTATTTCATTCGATCCACAAAACAATTTCTAGGACATGTAAAAAAATATAAACAGCATGTGACCCATAATTGTAGTAAGTATTTTTAGTTTTTACATTTAAAATTTTTATTTTTTCTACATATATTATCTCATTATAATATTTCTATTTCTTTTTTCTCAAACCTCTAATTAGCATTTTTATTTGATTCGACCCATATAGCAATTCGTAGGTCAATGTAAACATATATAAACAACAATCGATCTATAAATATTGTAAGAATTTTTAATATGTTACTTCATTATGAGTATAGTGATAAAACAAAATAACATCTTCATATTTTGATGGATTTACATGTTTTTCATGTTCTCAAAGTCCCTCACTCCCCCCTCTCTCTCTCTCTCTCTCTATCTATCTATCTAATCTTCTTCCTTTCTTCTCTCTCTCTCATTCTACTTTTTCCCTCTCTCTCTCTAGCACCTCCTCAATCCTTCGTACTCATATTCCTCCCTCCTCTCTCTCTCTCTCTCTCCATCTAATCGACCGTATCTGAGTGTATATGGATGTGTTAGTGATAACTCAGTTAGCATTTACTCAGATAAACTTTACCTATGCTCACAACATTCTTCAAAGTGTCATTGAAAGATACAGATTTAGACAGAAACTTTGTTGACGTAAAGTACAATAGGAGGAAATAAAAGCATTACGAATTACAAGTAATTTTTTAAAATAGACAACAAATCCTTCATATTTCTTTTTATTTTTTATATAATAATTTCTTTATATTTCTCAACAAGCAGTATTTCATGACTCAAAAGGTCATATGCAGTCTTAAAGCTGCAGGTTTCATACATCGGATCTAACCAAATTACATATTATACTCTTAAACAAAACTAATAATGTCAGACATTGTTGTAAGATTGTTAAAGGAGAATCGTTTATATACAAATCCACCTAAGACGGTCTTTATACCTTTCTGAAAGCGAACAAAGATTAATCTAAATTTATCAAAGGAACGGAAATACTCTTAAAGGTTATTAAAGGATGATTAAATTTGAGATGTCATGTAAGAGTTACACTGTCTAAGAGACCTTCTCTTTATATAATAGGGGATTATATTCATAAGGGATGTTCCATTATAAGATTATTATATCGTATTAGTCTTATTTATCAGAAATAAGGGTGTTTAGAGGAAGTCTGGAATTTGACTCTACAAAGATATTATCATTCGTGGAGTAAACTCAATGACTTGCAGTGAGGGTTGGGGTAGGGGAGGCAATGACTCACAAGAAGAATTTAAAAACATACAGTAGGATACCAATAGAATAGGATGAGAGAATAGGAGCCAATAAGATGCTACCTTGAGGCACAGGTACTGCCTGCCTCAAGTCAAGCGTTTTTTCTTTGGATTTATATCATACCAATAGAATAGGATGAGAGAATAGGAGCCAATAACTACCTTGAGGCACAGGTACTGCCTGCCTCAAGTCAAGAGTTTTTTTTTTATTTATGTCACACCAGTAGAATAGGATGAGAGAATAGGAGCCAATAAGATGCTACCTTGAGGCACAGGTACGGCCTGCCTGAAGTCAAGCGTTTTTTTTTTTGGATTTATGTCATACCAGTAGAATAGGATGAGAGAATAGGAGCCAATAAGATGCTACCTTGAGGCACAGGTACTGCCTGCCTCAAGTCAAGCGTTTTTTCTTTGGATTTATGTCATACCAATAGGATTTAAATATTACACACATACGTGTAATAAATTACCGATGTCAAATCATGCTTAAAACTATAGAAATGAGTAATACCTTCCCATGTATATCTATGAAGGTCATTAAGGAAATCAAAATTTGAAGTTGAATTTAGTTGCAACAATGAGATGGAGAGACACTATGACAAGTATGTTCACAGAGCTTACGAGTCCGATGAGATTTAGGCCTTCAGTTTAATAATTTTAATAACCAGATTTATCAATAATATTACTATAATAAACAAAATTATTAAATCCACAGAAAGGGTTCTCGATCATTTTAGTCATAAAAAAAATTCAACTCATGATTATATGCCGACGTTTCGCCAAAAGTTGATTGGCATTTTCAAGGCTAAATTTATTTATTTATTAACGACATAAGTAGAGCAAGACAAATACATCCACAGAGTACCAATCAAAAGAAAACAAAAAAAAACAAACAAAAATTCATTAACAAGAAAACCACAAAAGGGTCATAAAATACCCAGTGTTATTATTCATTATTTAAAAACAAACATTTGTTGTTTAAATCTTATCGTCGATTTAATATACTCGAGAAGCTATATCAAAATTTTTAAAACCATATGTTAACAAATGATACTGAATTGATTAAAATTTATTTCTACTCACATTGAATATAACAAAAGAACAGTTAGTTGTTAACAAGTTTGACATTATATATACTTATAGTAATGTTGACTGTAGACCACTAAATACTGTTATTCCTAATAATATATTAAATAAAATAAGATTACATATTTATAATTAGTAAAAGAGTAAATGACAGTAATATCCTTGATATTTATTTTAACTCCCCTAATCAAATGAAACACTTATATATTCACACTTTCAAGTGAAACAAGTAGACTAAATTAGCCTGAATAGGCAGATAATCTGCTTATTAACATACTCTTATATTATCTCTCTGTATATGGTATTAAAAGTCATCAAAGTGATTTAAAGCTTCAGGTTTCTTTAAACAACAAAATACTACATCTAAATACTTAAAAGGATATAATATTAGTTTTGAAATTCACTGATCAGTAAAAATGAATATGTTTTAAAATGATTATTTAACTTCCAGCGTATATTAGATCTTGTTTTTTTCTTCATTTTTAACTAATGCTGATGAAAATTCCAATTTATCTTACAGTTCATATATATTTTTGGCTAGAATTATTCGTGGCAATTTTTTTTATGAAATTTTGATGTAAATTATATTTGTCTGTACAAGCAATCACACACAATCAAATCATATTAGGACACTAAGTCATAAACAGATACATACAGAAACCTCTAGAAATGTAGTTGATATTTTAATATACCATAAGAATTAATTGAAATGTAAATAAAATATATTTTATTAACATTTAATTTTATGTTATATATATAAAAATTTCACATAAACACGTGAGATAACAATCAATGATCAAACCACAATATGAAATGGGAAAATAAGACTAAGATCTTCCAACCGCAATCGACGAAGATCACCTGTTATAGTTGAAAGATCTTAGTCTTGTTTTCCCATTTCTTGTTGTGGTTTGATCATTTATATATATATATTCTATATTTTGTTATTGAGGGCTAGGTCAAATAAAAGAAAATAAACTCCCTCCAAGGCCGACGTTTCGATGTATTTGTACATCATCTTCAGGGCTAAAATTAGAGTAAGAACTATAATACATTTACCAAAACAATCTACAACTCACACAGAGAACTAACACAAATTTTTTTGAGACCAACAGATACATACAAAAGGTTATTTTATAATCAGAGTTGTTGAGTACACATCTATTTTAAAGTATCAGACAAAAGGAAATTAGTTTTACCTTGGAAAGTGTGCTAATGGTTATTTAAGTTACATGAGAATTAATTGGTTATAAGTACGAAAAACACTACTTTGTTATATTCATCTATCATTTTAACAAACAGGGAGGGTGAACATATGAAGGTTACATAAAGAAAGGTTAGTTTATGACTTAAGGTTATCATCCATGTTACAATGATTTACTATTGTTATTGTGACTGGGGATGGGAAAGAATGTTTGTATAAATATGGCTAAACTTTTCAATATCAGACCTCGAATTACAAGTGTTAGGAGTATTCTGTATGTGTATCATTTCTTTTATTATTCTTTTCCCAGGTCCTGCTTCCATGTCAATGAATTCTAAACTCATATATATATTTTGATTCGTCCCTCCGTCAATTCACTTCTTCTCCTGAGGACGACTGCAATAACAGTCCTGATAAACTTCAGTTTTGTATATACCGTTTTTCGACCGTTATTGCAGTTGTCCTCAGGAGAAGAAGTGAATTGACGGACGACTGCAATAACGGTCGAAAAACGGTATACCATATACAAAACTGAAGTTTATCAGGACTCGGTCAGTTCTTCAGGTTCAAATTAAACTCACATTGCCAACGTTTCGGTCTTTATTTAAAACCTTTTTCATAGGCCTATAAAAACAGAGGTAATATAAGAAATAATACATTCATTCAAAAATCAAACATACATAAAAGTGCAATTAGTTACAATTAAGAAATTACAATAGACATTTTGAATATAGGTTAGTAAGAAAACATACAGAAGTATAAATTTTGAAACAGAAAAACGAAGTATTACATTACAAATTATTTTTCTTTGATGATTCTGAAGATGGTGTAAAAAAAAACAAAACATGTCAAACACAACTTTGAATAACTGTGATGATTTAATCTTTGATTTTAATAGCATTGAATTAAAGAAAAGGTTTGGAAGTTTGTAAAATTATTCAACAAAGCTAAGTAAAGTGAAATCGGACATAACGTTTTTAAATATATATATATATTGATATAAATAGTCAGCAGATCCTCTTTCAAACAGGTATCATTAAAATTAACCACAGTCTCCGCATTTACGATCTTAAGACTGAGATTTATATATATAAGTCAACCCTCTTCTGATTGATCCTTCAAATTAATTCCTAATTCTATAATATTTAATTATCCAACATAAATAAAACTGACTAAAATATGCCAATATTATTGAGTATGTGTTTCAGTCATAGCACCTTGTAGATTTTGTTTAAGGGTATAAATTATAACATACAATATATATTTACACATTATTATTACTTAACAAAATAAAGTGAAGTAAACTTTATTTTGTGACGAGTGCATGACTAGTGTTTTGATATTTATTTCAACAGCGATGCTTTGAATGGAATATATATATCTCTAATATGAAAATGGTCCCAATGAATATTAAACACATTGTGTGTTGAATAAAAATGTCACCGAATTTTCGTAAAATCTAAATATTGCGATTCAATTCAATGCACGATAACATAGAAGTTCTCATTGTCAATATTCGTTTATATTTCAATTGAAATGTTAAGAAAAACAAACTATATTTTTATATACTCGAAACAGGTAATAAAAATAACAAAGATGGACTTTAGTTAAATCGGAATAAGTGAAAAAATATATTAAATTATATTTCAACTCTGATCGCGTATTTATAAAGTGTTGTGGCTATCAATTACAAAGAAGTTGTTGACCTTTGAAATATTTTTATACAATTCCTGCTAAATAGCTAAGATAAATAAATAACATATACAAAATATTGTATTCTTATGAGCTCAACATGATGTTAAAATAAATATACAAAGAGATTTAAAACTTCTACAATTGTTTTATTTAACTATATTCATTATTAATTAATTAATTATTTATTAATGAATAAAAAGTTAATTATTCATTAACTTTATTGTTTCTTTCAATATTTTAAACTGTAACTGCCTGTATAGAAAGACATGAATGTACTGTCTACATGATGATGCTTTAAGTAAATCTCTGTGTATAATGAATAAAGGGAGGTATGATATGTCACTATCATGTATGGTATGGTATGGTATACACTAATGACGTGCAGTCAGGGGAGGCTGTGAAAGTGTCTCAATCATTGGTGGGGGAGTGGGGGGGGGGGGGGAGGGAGGCACGACTTTACACCCTGAAGAAAAAGAAACGAAATAATAAAATAACCCAAGTATTAATATTTATCCTCTAGACCAGGGGGTGTCAAACTCATTTTGGTCTGGAGGCCGAATACAGTTTAGTTTGACCTCAAGCGGGCCTTGCCAGCAAGCTAATTACAAAATTACATAGAACTAACAATAAGTCTACTATTTCTTGTATCAGTCACTAATAATAATAATAATTAGTCCAAAGGAAAATAAGTCAATTATAAAAATCTTTATTAAAATCCAACACTCTGTATCCACTAATATCCATTTTGACAGAGATATTTCGCTGGTCAAGGTGCGAGGACAAAGGAAAAGTGGATACTACAGCGCATACTAAAACACTGGTGGATAATATAAGAACTGCAGGTTTTTTAACGAAATTAGAGTAAACTGATTTTTTTTCCATAATAATGCAGATTTATCCCCCGGGCCGGATGGAACCCCCAGGTGGGCCGGATCCGTCCCGCGGGCCGTATGTTTGACACCTGTGCTCTAGACTATTTTGGTGTTGTTCTTAATATATTTTGACCATTTTTTTATAGTAAAAATCACAGAAAGTTCCTTAGTTGTTGCTTAAACAAATGGAGTGTCCTTTGGAGACGAGAGGTAAGGCATAGACAGTAGAGGTGGGCACATCGAATACCTTCGATTATACTCAGAGTCCGTATTCGATACTTAGAATAAGACTACTTTCGAATGTAATGCACTCATTCAGCTATCCAGTATCTTGCGTATTGAATCCTTTTTTCTGATCACTCTCATTATTTATCCCATCACATACATACATATATTAACTTAAAGCTTTCTACAATGTAAAATTATTGTAAGCCAGAAATTTACTTTTAGCATCGTTGTAAAAAAAAAAAAGACATTACTATTTAGGTACTAGCGTGCTTATTTTACACAACTTAATGTTACGATTCATTTTTAACAGAAAAAATGCTTTTTAATAAATGATTTGTAAAAATATTGTAGTTAACAAGACTTATTAGAACGGAGAAAAAAGAGCAGTAGAAACTACTCGGTAGAGTAAATTTAATAGTGGTAGAATTTCTTAATACAACAGAGGACAATCAAAAACAGATAATAACGAAGTAGCAGAGATGGTCAGACACCAGATGCAGGTCACTCGCAGTCTCAAGCTTGAGGGCGGAGTGAAGAGGTATTACCAGTCTCCGTTGCTGCTCGCTTGAGACAATGGTATAAGTGCTAAGCAAATCATTCGTTATAATTGGCGGGAAGAGAGGAATGAGTAGGAGTTGGCGGGCGGTGGCTGACGTCATAGTCTGTGGTGGGGGGAAGGGAAAACTGAGTACTTGATAAGAACGAGTCCTATACGACTACTTTGAAATCGTATCATAAGAGGCCGACTGAATACGTATCAGAGTATTCGAAAGGAGTCGTGTTTGTTACGGAACATCGACTAATGTAACGCGTATTCAACTACATCGACACCGCATATTCAACTACATCAACACCGCATATTCAACTACATCAATACCGCATATTCAACTACATCGATACGCCCATTTCTAAAGGACATCCTGAGCCCTCCTCCAGATTGCGCAGTCACTCACAAACTGGACTGAGCGCGTGCAAACATCGCGTGCTCGTTCCCATTTCTGTTTATGTTTCCAATATGATGGTTAAGGACACTTTCTTGCAATAAAAGTATAAGTCTTCTTTTTCATGGTTTTCGGAAATATATTATATACATCTTATTGATATGACATAAATCCAAAGGGAAAATTCTTGGTTTGAGGCAGGCAGTACCTCTGCCTCAAAGAACCATCTAATTTGCTCCTGTTCTATTGGAATCCTACTGTATGTTTGTAATTCTGACTTGTGGGTCAGTGCCTCCCCCATTCACTACCCTCACTGCATGTCACTAATATAAACTAAAGAATTGTAATGAATGCCAAATCCAGTTATAGGTTCCCTATCAGCTTAAACATAGAACTGACTGAAGTTGATTTGAAAGTACTACAGTCTAAAGTTAGCAGTAACCTAATATAAGCCTAACAGCTCATCATGAATTGAAATAACTTACAAATCAGCATCTGAAATAAAGGTAATCTTCTTAAATAAATATCTTTGATCTTTATTTATTGTTCAATAACTGGAAAGTAATTAGCATTTGAATGATATCAGAAAATACATTTACTTAGAAATTAATCTGTTTGCCGAATAAATTAGCAAGAAAGATGAAATGATTTGCTTAATACGAAAATAGAAAACAAAGAAAGATCATTAGAGATTATTAAGGTAATCAGTCAAGATCAGTAGAAATCAATAGAAAGCTATTGATGACTAAGCTAAACAGAGCTGCTTCTTCCTCAAGCCGCAAACCAAAAAGCATTGAAAAAAAAAACACTGATCTGCAATTAGCACTGGCTTGGAGCAAATAAACAGACTTTGACTGGAAATACCTTAACGAAATGGATCAATCCAGAATAAAGAAAATACCTACTCCTTTCATATTAGCTTTTTGTAATTAATTCTAATAAAAGAATTGAAAACTTGATCTTTCATTCATAATTTTGTCATTCAAGAAAATAAAGTACTTTTGAAAGAAATAAGAGCTAATTAATAAGAAACAATTTACTTATAGATATCTCATTAAACTTTATAGAAACTCCGTTACATCAGTTGTACCAACAATCGTTATGATTTATTTAATCAGAATCGAAAATTTAAAAAAGAAAACTCGTATAAAATAGCTTTATTATTGTACAATGCGTTTCAACCATAGAGTGTTCTTCTTCAGTTATGGTTTCCTTTAGCAGGGATTCCTAAAGTTACAATTAACTATTTATGACCATAGTTTGTGGCAGCTCACTTAAATGTACTGGAAAATAATATTAATGAAAGAAACAAATTTAATATTTTTTTTATTGAGATTTATAGTTTCAATCAGGAAAAATTAGGTAAAAAAACTTTTAACTCTAACTAGTATTATGGCCAGGCCAAAATGTACAATTCGACACAATTACAAACTCAATTATGTAACTAGAAGAGACCATCGTGTCATGTTTGTTTTCAAGATTCTAAAAGTATTTTAAATCAACTGAGATTAAATACATCCATATTAAATGTATTCGAAAAAAAACCGAAAATAAACTTAAATTTAAAATATATAGAAAACCAACCACGACCGATATAACCATACATAATTCTTCAATTCATCCAAAGCAATGAAAAATGTCTGCCTTTCGGTATATGATAGATCGATTAATAAGAATTCCGATAAATCAAAACAACTATAATAAGGAATTAAATATAATTAAAAAAAATAGCAAGGAATAACAGTTATAAAGCAAGCTTATTAAAAAAATAGAAAGAATAAAATTAATAACAAATACGAAAGCTCTAACAATAATAAATAAGCGTCTATAACATACCTAGGATATATTAGTCATAAAATAGTGAACTTAATAAAACGACACAACACAAAATTAGGATTTAAAACTAATAATTCTATAAGTGAAATATTAACTTGCTCAACCGAAATGTAATAAATAAATATGAAAAAAGCGGAGTATATAAATTAAAATGTAATGATTGTAATCAAATATATATTGGACAGACGGGAAGAACTCTAAAAGTAAGATTCAAAGAACATCTTAAGGACTATTTAAATAATACAAATAAATCCAATTTTGCAAACCACCTAACTGAACACGGACATATACCTGAAAGCTTAAAAACCACAATGGACTTGCTACAGGCGGGACAGAAATGACAGACTCAATATACCTGAAGAGACAGAAATATATAAACATAAAAATGCGGGTAAATTAATAAATGAACAAGTAAACCACCAAACCAATATTTTATGTAAACCATTAATAAAGATAAAAAGACGACTGGACAAAGGTAAGACGAAGTTAGAAAATATAAAAAAAATGAAACTAGATAATTGCTAAAGACTAAAAATCAAAATAACTAAATAAGATCAAAATAATGATATCAGGATAGCAGTGGACTTGACAGAAAACCAAATCTTCCCTTTATAACAGCTCAGTAGGTTAGTTGCGATTGAAGATGGACAACGTCCGAAAGCGCTCCAACGACTCCAAGATCATCGTATGAGGTATGACGGTTTGTCGTATTAATAATATAAATCAATTGACATTCATAGACTGTCTGATTTTGAAGATGAAGCATCATGAATTACAACTGAGTAAAACTGGTTTCCATAATTCATTACTTGTCCAAATTGTTGTAGTGTAGAATTTTACTCATATTGGGAATTTCAAAAATTACGTTTCACACAAAAAAAAAGTTAACTATCGTTAAGTTTACTATCAAAACTAACAATGCGTTTCGAACGCTTGTGTCTTCTTCAGATTTACTTCTGCACTATTGAGATGTAAACCTGAAAGAGAACATTAAGTGTTCGAAACGTGTTGTTAGTTTTAATACTGAACTTTTTTTTATTATAGAAATGTAATTTTTGAAGTTCTTTAATATAAATTTTAAAACCTAAACAAATAGCGACAGTTAATTTTATGAGACGTGTTAGTATTTATGAGATTTTGAGACTTTAATAAAGAAAAAATACTTATTATAAAGTTGTAATCAATGCCGATTGATTTTTCTGAATCTAATTCTTTTTTTAATTATTTTAATCAGAATATTTTACTGCAAATTCATTTAATTTATTTTTTTCATTTAAATTGAAACACACTTTAGCCGTGCATGTTATTGAAATATTCACTATCTAAAAGACGTCAAAAATTTCGTTCATTGATTGTATGTAATAAAACATACCTGTTTAGTAAACAGACAGAGAGTATGGAACATTAAAGTGGTTTCAGCAGAGAAAATTATTTTAAAAAGCTGCGTTTATGACACCAATTGCGCAAGAAGAACAGTATTATGAATATGAAGGGGTAGTAATGGAGTGATTAAGCACCTCTAATAGGCTCTAACAATCAACTCCGACTTTCGGCCTTCACGAGGCTACCCTGTTAACCTGCTATATGCAGGGACAAACGAAAGAAGAGAAGAAGGTGATCAGAGGCTGGGCCTGACCACCTTCGTTTCACAACCTTCCTAATCCCCAAATCCTCTCCTTTTATCTCAGCCCCAATCTAAGGTGTTATGCAATCAGTGCCGAATGATGGATGATACAGGGGTTACTGTATTATGAACGGAGCCTCAAGGGTAAAAAGCGACCCTCTTGAGTAAATAGCCATACACCGGTAAGCGGTGCTCAGCCGGAGCGGACAAAATACCACCGATAGCGATACAGGGATTTTCCCCTGTATGATAGTAAGGAGAAAGGAAGTTACTTTCTCTTGAAACGTAGGTAGCCTGAATGGGCATTATCAATGATGGTTTGTGCAGATTCTGCAAAGAAGAAGAAGAAAAACCGTTGCACCTGCTGACCGACTGCAAGGCAACTTTGCTTCACAGAGGTACGTGCTTCGGAACACTCAACAAAACAATAGAAAAACTTTTACAGCTGTAACCAGCAAAAGTACTGAGCTTCTTGGAGGCGTTGAAGCTAACTGCTGGGGTACTTTAGTATAGAAGAGGGGAAGTACAATAGTTTTTTTTTTTAAGACGCAGTACTATAGACACCCTGAAATAATAAAATAAATGAATATGAAACATATTTTTAGGTAGCTTCTTGGATGTTACAAATCAAACACAATGGGCGACTCCAATGTATTTTATATCTCTTGATCCTAACATTAAATGTACTAAGCTAAATGGTTTTCTATCCCACACCACCACCATTCTTATTAACAAAAAAAGTAGTTTTCTTACAATTCATTATCATGAAAAAGCAACAGGGCGTTTCGGACATTTATTAATCTTCTTCAGCTTACCTGCTGTCAAGTAAGAAGGAAACATCTGTCAAACTTGTAATATCTTCTTGTTAGACAATACTTATTATATTTAAATGGTAGTTTCTGATTATTTTGTATTTACTGTCTCATATAAAACATACATACGATTTGACGATATTACTTAACTAAGCATTTAAATCGAAAAACAATCCTTAACAGTTATATAATAAATACATTTAATTTAAATTCCAATTTTAGAGTAATTTCGTGTTTGTTGGTACAATGATTCTTGGTTAACTTAAATTCTGAGAAATTATCTCTATTATTAAAAAAGATATTTGAATGGCGGAAGCGACTTGTAAGCCTTAAAGAACAACACAACGTTATTTAAAAGTTTTTTGGTAATAATTTCTAGATTCATTTGCAGTACATATTAAATTTTATGTAAATAAAGTTAGTAAATTAAGGTTATATATTATTATTATTCATATATATTATTAAGAGTATTTCATTATATAATTTTTTTATGTAATCAAAAAATATTTCCTTTAATATTGATATAGCTTGTCAACCACTGATTTTTAAAGAACAAAGATGGGTTTCTGGAGGGAGCACCCATTAGACCAAAAATTCTCAAGAACCGATCTTTGAACGATATTTATTTTAATTATGCAACAATTAAAAATCAAAAACAAGAACTTATTATGATCGTAGGGTGAATGAAATGTTATAAATATTCCTTATATACCACGAATGCGTTAAAAACTCAATACATCGAGTCCTAGAAAATATTATAGTTGAAGAGGCTGTACACAAATAGTTTTTTTCTTCTTTTTTCAGCAAGTAAACTGAGACTTTTAAAAAAAAAAGTAACATAAACCTTTCTCTGAAGTATTTCATCTCTGACTAAGTTTCGTGGGCAAGTTGTTTGTCATCTTGATAAAGAAATCAGTTTGGAAATCTATCCGACTCAGTGCACACCCTCTGAATTACTTGTCTTGTCACACCTGTCCGACTTCTCAGCTTAAAGAAAAATAAATATTTCGCTTTTCTCTTGAACATCAACGAGAAATCAATAGTTTTAATCTGAAACACTAATTATTTTTATAAAATAAATACCCTTGTTTACACTTACCTTTTCTTTATGCAGTTTTTCAAACTTCCTTCCTAATTTTCTGTCTTCAAGATTGAGTTGGTGGATAATTTCAGCAAAACTGTGTTTCAACATCTCTATTTTATTGAACGTTGTACTTTAAACTAAATTTAATAACTCAAACATGTCAATATTTTGGTTTTTTTAATAATTGTTCAATTTAGTTTAAAGTACAACGCTTGATAAAATAGTGATGTTTTATCGCAGTTTTGGTGAAATTATCTACCAACTCAACCCAGAAGACTGAAAATTAGCAAGGAAGTTTGAAAAACTGCATACAAAAATGTACGTGTACTCAAGGGCATTGAGTTTTATATATATATATATATAACAGTTTAAAATTGAAGACAGGTAGCACACAAAGTAAACAAACACACTTACAAACTCAAATTTTCAGACAATCCGTCTCAAATTTTCAAGTAATCCTGTTTCAACTCATATGTACAATGTAGTCATTATAAAATTTATTAAACATTATATTAGATCTAACGAAACACAAACATCGTATGGTACAACTGATATTTTGAACAATAGGTCGTTATTTAAGAGAAGATTAGAAGATTATATCGTAAAATCAGTAAGATACGATATTACGTGCGATTGAGGGCATGTTATGTGACCTCTAAAGCTGCACATCTGATATTGTGCAATATCTAACGCTGATATTGTGTCTCGCTAATGATTCTACATTAGGAGTCTTAAACTTTGCCTACCTCAAGTATACTTTAAATAGTAGTGGTACAGTTTCATTACCGATGACTTAACGTCCACTCTGAGGGACGAGGCATTCGTTTTTTTTTCTTTTTGGCTTCCTGTTTGCTAAAATCGAGGGACAACAGAGTTAGAATCGAACATGAACTTACCAGTACAGAGGCGAGCGTGCAAGCCAATAAGCTACCCTGGTCTCTTTTTATTTAAGTTAAGTAACTTGTTAAGCTTACGAAAAAGAAGTCTAATGTAGTGGAATCCACACCAAGGACACAATTACAAGATATGCAGGAACAAGCAAACCTCTTGTTCTTGCGATTTCTAATGGTTCAGGTGAACTGATTCTTATGGTATACTTTTCGGGCCGCTTAGGTAGCTAAGACGCTGACATTGTTTGCAGCCGAAAACAACTTAGTCTTAACATTTTTGTTTCAAAATTTCTCATAAGGAAACAGAATTTGTAAAGGTTTAAGGGGTTTTATAATGGATAAACAGAGTGATTTAGTAAGGATGTTGCCTGTGGAGTTTGGATCCGAGGAGATAGAAAAGTTTTCTTCGATACCGATGCCTAGTTAAATAATAATCCGGGAAGAAAGCCGTCATAAAGAAAGGGGTGTTTACTGTTTGGTGTGTTTTATAAGATACTACAAACATTACTATAATATTATAAGAGTTATAGCCAATATATTTTATATTTACATTGATGGAGTGATCTCACCATCAATATTACACATTACTAGGAGACACTTTATCTGGATGGAAATTAGTATAATATAATACAATTTATATTACATTGCTTGTAATTACAGTATTACAGTAATTTACATTGTAATACAAATTTAGGTAATTAGATTAATTTTGTTATGTGTAGTTTTAATTGTTTCTTTTTTTGCTGAAGATAGTGGATGTAACACCGAAACATGTTTAATAAGAATTCAAACAAATACGGTAATTTAATTTTTAAGTTGAACCCTGAAATGAAGAAAATATTTTGAAATTTAGAAAAATATTCGACGAAGTTAAATCAAGGGGAATCAGAAATCAAGTTTTTAAATGCATGTATTCAAGAACGACTGCTCCCAACTTTTACTAATATATATATATATATATATATAGTCTAGTCAAAAGTTTTGTCCGGTTAACATTGTTGTTCCTTTAAATAATGTAAATTTCATTTTCTTAGTTAAAAAATGCTTACTTCTGCCTATGAAAAAGGTTTTAAATAAAACCGAAACGCTGGCAACGAGAGTTTGATTTTTATCCTGGAAAATTGACCGAACCCCGATTAGAGAACACACCTTTTATATATATATATAATATATATAAATATAAATAAATATAAATAATGGTTAAGCCAAAGGAAAATTAAAAAACAGAAACCCTGTTTATATTATTTGGGATTTTATTGGTTTGGTTTTTTTTCGTTACCCGTTTCTTCCTTTAGCCAAATTCCTTCCGCTGGGCCTTTATTATAAAGGGCTCCAGTCCTAATTAATTTTTAATTAAAGTTAATGAAAGTTTGGCTTGGCATAATGTAAACCTTCAAACTTGTTTATATTGGGTTAATAATTTCAAATTAAATATGGTTTTGGTTTTTCTTGTTAGATTTTATTTGTTGTTTTTTGTTTGAGGAACCTTTGTGGTTTTAACACGCCTTGGCCCACCGGCCTTCCTGGAAAGGGTTCCAGGTCCCTACTTTAATTTTTCACGGGGAGGAAGGCATAAGGCGTCCTTACGTGGAATTCCTTAAAACCTGGTCCGGGCTTCTTAGAGTTGAAAGTTGAGTTTGGTTTGGCTTTTATTTAACCCCTTTACTGGAAGGTTGTTTCTTAAGAATAGGGCCTTCCTCGGGTTTGGAGGGGTTTGAGTTTCGGTCCATTTTTCAAGCTTTTGTGAAGTTCCGGCTGGATTTCCTATTTTTGAATCCAATTTTTGGAAAAAAGAGCCAACCTTTAATATTATTTGGGCAACCATTGGTTTGGGGTTTTTGTAAACAAAACGTTTCTTAACAAATCCCCGCCGGGCCGCCTAAAGCCTTTCCTTTCCGGGAGGGCCGGATGGCCACCAACCAATGGTTGGTGGTTTCTTGCCGTTGGCTGGAAGTTCCTTGGTCGCCCTTTTTTTTTTCTTCCTTAAGTGGATTCATTAAAAATTTGGTTTGTTATGTGTTTTTTCTGGTGTGTCTTTTGTTTTTGAGTGTTTTTTAAGAACTTCTCCCCTTCAAATTTGACCTTAAGTTTCCCAATGCCCCTTTCCGGAAATGTTTCACTTTGTTTAAGAAAGCCAGAATCAAGAGGTTTCACTTAGATAAGAATTGTCCCCCGTTAAGAACCTGGTCGGGTTATGGGCATTAATTGAGTTTTGAAGTTAAATGTTTGTTCGTTTTCAATTTTAGCCTTTACTTTTGCAAAGTGTTTAGCCCGAAGTATATGATGGCGGCCTTTCCTGTTTTGATGTGAAGTTTGCGTTTCTCTTTCTTTAATGGTGGGTTTGTAGTTTTGGCTGGTTTTTTATATATGGAAATCACCTCCAGAACATCGTAAGATAATAAGGAAAATCGAGGCTATCAGCAGAAAGGTCGTAAATGCAGAAGCTGCTGCACATTTTAATTCCATTTGTTTACAAGAAGACTTGCTGTCCACTTATACTAATATATATATATATAGTTCAATATAGAAAAAGAAACATAGAGAAATCAAATCAAATCGTATTTTCAACGAAAAAGTATATATATATATATATATATATATATATATATCACTCAAAATACGGTGTCCTGTCGTGTTTCCGGCCTCACGGTCGTAGATTGCCCATGTTTGACTTAGCGTGTTGCCCATAAGTCTT
Organism: Hermatobates lingyangjiaoensis; assembly: GCA_026182355.1. Taxonomy (NCBI): domain Eukaryota; kingdom Metazoa; phylum Arthropoda; class Insecta; order Hemiptera; family Hermatobatidae; genus Hermatobates; species Hermatobates lingyangjiaoensis. The sequence continues at coordinate 50,052 of JAPFBL010000873.1, forward strand.
AAATATTGAAGCACCTGCTGCTCAGAGAGGCTTAGTGGAGAAAGACAGTATCATTCATATAACCTGTTGAATGAAGCATCCGCAAATAGACTATAGATTGAAAAAAATGTATTCATATATCGGTATTGTTGAATACATTGATGTTTGGAATGACTTATTGCTGAAGCAAGTATCTGCAGGTGTAACTTAATAATTTCATGTTTTTACTGCATACATTCTTTACCGATTTCAATATTCATGACTTTTTTTATCTTTCAATATTCATATACAGCAAATATTTGTATTTCAGTTTTCTAGAACCAATAGAAGAGAGAATTACTGGTTTGTTTTAGAAGCTACTATAAAGAAAGTTTTTCATTTTTTAATATCGCCCCCAAAAAAAAATTGTAGTTTACCTTACTCAAAACTATATGTCTTCTAGATATTATTATAATTGAAAACGGTTTGAATTAAAAATTCCCTGTAGACATTCATCTAGTCACAAGTGCAGGATATAATATATTATGGGTTCACTGCACCTCTACTAATCTTGTAAATCTGTAAAACAACAAAATTTTAATTTTTTTTTTCAGTATCACTACATTTTATAGAGCCAACAAAAAAAAATTGAAAATGTGTTTGCCGAGAAGAAAAAAAATCATTTGATAAATGTATTGTTTCAAAAATAGTTCGTCCACAAAGATTGTGTATCATCCCTGCTTTTAAAATATTATATATGACAAACGTTTTGTTAGATATCTTATGCATATTTTTATATTTTCTGTTATTTTTTAAATAAATTGGAGCAAAACCAGTCAATAATGATGTAACTTTTCTGAAGGAGAGCATATAACGTCAGCACTAGTACGATATGTATATATATATAACATTAAACAGTCTAACTGGACTACTAGTTCACAAAGGAAAAAAAGTTGTTGTTGTTGGAAGAGATTACTGTGTTCCTATCTGATTTCCAAACACCTTTTGATGGTCGGAGAGAGGAGGGGGTTAAACCTGCATGCATGGTTTCTTTTCCATCATGCACGATATAATAAGGTCACCATGTATTTCTTCGTGTTTGTGTCACTGGGTTAAATGTCCATTCGGTTACTCACCAGTTTTGCTGTCTATCCTTTCCTATAAGTTTGTTGAAACATATTCCCTCTTTCGACCAGCGGCTGTCTTCTCAAGGTTTTGAACATCTTTCAGGGAAAGTGAAGATGCAGCTATGTTCTGTAGTTTCCTTGGGATACTCCTCACAGATAAATTATCAAGCTATATTGTAACGTAGCAACGTATTGCATTGTAACGTATTGTAACGTAGTGCAATCACTTATGATGTGGTATTAGCTCATTGTAGGGTAAAAAGCTAATGAAATAGTCTCCACATATAATAAAATTTATTTATTGTACCACAGACACTCACTCATAGTTAATGCCTGAGGAAGAACACTACGTGTTTCAAACGCGTTGTTGATACCATTAAATTTTTTTATATGTGGAGACCATTTCATTAGCTGTTTACCCTACAACTATACTGTTACCTTGAATTTTCCATCTGTTTCGTTACCTTCCTTCTGGATAATTTCCTTACCTCTTATTTTGAGTCCAAGAAAATTATGACATAAAGGCCTCAGAATATTTATTTCTATTCTTTTCTTTATAGTTTAAATTTCATTTATTGCTTCACGTGTATATTGTGATTCTTCAGCACATTCCCGTATGATTATATTCATAATATTTGTTATAAAAGTATTGTTCTAGCAAAAAATTATTAATAAATCATTATTGTTAGAATCACAGATATTATTATACTCTATTAATATTATTAATGAATTACTGAAAACTAAGCCAATTGGGAAAAAATAATAAAATATATTCCATAAAGTGGCTGAGAATCATGATTATTTTGCAATTCATTATAGTCATTGTCGCCTTCATGACAGTTTTTTTTTTTAAAAAAAAAAAAATTAGAGGAAACGCCAAAAAAAAGAGGCATTGCATTGTAAAGTGAAAACAAAGATCTTTGTTTGAGAAATAAAAAAAAGAAAGTCGAAAGGCTGCGAGGGTCCTTATCTTTAGCAGATGGTGTTGTTAGACCAAGCACCATTAGCCGATTACTCAGTTATCATCAAAAGTATTAGCAGCCGAAATAAATTCCATTATTTCATTAAATTAGAATTACTTCTCTTAGGCTGCTGTTCTATTCAATCATTTTTAATTTTTACTCGCTAAACAGATTGTTGTATATTTCTTTCATTGTTTCAACAGCATTGTGGATATTTCTATAACAGTAAATGACTATTCGACATGTTATCTCATACTATAAAGCAATGCCTGTCGCTAAACATAAGTAAATATTGTTGTATATTTCTTTCATTGTTTCAACAGCATTGTGGATATTTCTATAACAGTAAATGACTATTCGACATGTTATCTCATACTATAAAGCAATGCCTGTCGCTAAACATAAGTAAATATTGTTGTATATTTCTTTCATTGTTTCAACAGCATTGTGGATATTTCTATAACAGTAAATGACTATTCGACATGTTATCTCATACTATAAAGCAATGCCTGTCGCTAAACATAAGTAAATATTGTTGTATATTTCTTTCATTGTTTCAACAGCATTGTGGATATTTCTATAACAGTAAATGACTATTCGACATGTTATCTCATACTATAAAAGCAATGCCTGTCGCTAAACATAAGTAAATATTGTTGTATATTTCTTTCATTGTTTCAACAGCATTGTGGATATTTCTATAAACAGTAAATGACTATTCGACATGTTATCTCATACTATAAAGCAATGCCTGTCGCTAAACATAAGTAAATATTGTTGTATATTTCTTTCATTGTTTCAACAGCATTGTGGATATTTCTATAACAGTAAATGACTATTCGACATGTTATCTCATACTATAAAGCAATGCCTCTCTAGTTGTTTGCTGTAAACGCCTCTGAGGGTTTTAGGGATAGATCCACATAACGATTCAGATTCTCACACTAAATGAACTAGTCTACTTAAAAATATTTTTTAATTATACATTTTTCGTACGCTAATGACTTTTTGCTATATTATATATATATCACTCAAAAGTCTTCAGGAAAAAATAAAAGGGCGACCAAGCACGCCGGAAACACAACGGCAGGAAACCGTCTCGGCAACCGACTGTGCCGCCACGCGCGCCCGGTCTATTTTCTTCTGAAGACAACCGGGCGCGCGTGCCGACACAGTCGGTTGCCGGGACGGTTTCCTGCCGTTGTGTTTCCGGCGTGCTTAGTGCCCTTTCTATTTTCTCCTGAAGACTGAGTTTGTAAATGTGTCTCTTTCTCTGTGTGTTGCTTTTCCTCGTTTTTGATTTATATATATATTATATATATATATTTTCAAGTAGATCTAGACAATTTAGATTCCATAAAGTTTAATTTGCAGTTCAGGAAGAGAAAGAAACAATGAACATTCGTTTAATCTTCTTGAACTCTCGGAGGTAAGAACATGATGCTTAAAATTCACAAACCTCTTGACAATCATGTTTATTGTTATTACTGAAAGTATATATAATATTAGATATATAGTGTTTTTTCATTAAACTGCTAATTTTTAACACATTGACTTATTTTTCTTTACGTCTATAGAAAAGGAAACAAGATATGTAAATACGGTTGGGTTAAACCGTCATATGTACCTATTTAGTTTCCTTTATCTCTCTGAATACGGTTTAAACGAAAATTAGCATTGTAAGTCTTCGTTATAAAAATTAATTTTTCGTTTCTCTGATGTTTACTTTATGACATGAACTGTTTTATGATACAATTTCGTTGTAACTTTAAACCATCGACAAAAGTATATAATATAAATATATGTAAATATATATATCTTTGAATCAAATCTAAATCAGTGACAGGCAAACTTGCCAAGAGGAGGTCCAGATAAAATAAAAAAATATCCAGGCGAGCCGGAAAAAAAGACCAAAACAGATTTTTTTTAAGTGTTAAACTTTCTTTTTAACTTTCAAACCATACACAACTTATACCATAATATGCTAGAAAAAAGTTACATAAACTGACTATTCTTTAGATGAGTATGAATGCTTATGTCACAGATGGAACTATGACTGAGCTTCTAAAAGTTGTACATAATTTGGTAGAAACTGGGATGAGTTAATTCGCATTAGTGAAGCTAAATTGTCGTCAGTTAATCGGTTTTTAATGCTGTTTTTACGAAGCTTCATGGTAAAAAACACCTGTTTACAGATATAGGAAGATACAAAACGTCGCAATTATTATCTGAGCGTGAGATTTAAGGTTTGAAAAACTCGATTTTGGCAGCGCCTTCTCTCAGTATTTGACCAAATATTTACAACTAATCATTTTTTTCTTTTACATTCTACTATTGTTTTACAAACTACTAAAAAAAATATTTTAAGGTTCAGTTGATGCAAAAGTAGAAATACAAATAGATCGTGTGTTTTGTTTGTATTTTATTTATAGGATTATTGAAAACCATGTCGCGGGCAGGATTGACTGCCCCGAAGGGCCGTACTTTGCCCATCACTGATCTAAACCATAGAAAGAAACAAGAAAAATGACTAAAATCTTTCAACCAAAACAAGTAGTCTTCGTCAAGAGTCCAACTTTCTCTTGGAGATCTGTTAGACTCTGACGAAATCCATTTGTTATGATTTTAATATTGTGCTATCACTTATTATGTGATATTTAGACATTATAAGATAAACAAATTATTAAAATAGTCTCCACATATAGAATTTTAATAATATAAATAACCTGTTTCGAACACGTAATGCATATATAACGTAACAGGCATAAATCCAAGGATAGGTGCCTGTGGTAAACACAGACTTTTTTGCCTTTATTTACCCTTATCCAACAAAGATCATTAGTTGTGCAATCCGTAATTGTGTGGTATTTACTCATTCTGAGGTAAAATGGATAAACCAACAAAAGTCTCCACAAAAATGAAGTTTTATTCAACGCGTTTCGAACACTTTGTGTTCATCATGAGGAAGACACCAAAGGTTTCCTACTAGTTGTTTTCACTGGACCAACCCGTCAGTACCACATCCTTGGTGTCTTCTGATGATGAACACAAAGTGTTCGAAACGCGTTGAATAAAACTTCATTTGTGTGGAGACTTTTGTTGGTTTATCCATCTTACCTCAGAACCAACAAAGGTCTTACCTATCCTTCTGATTCCATACGTTGTTTAGACGTTGATTTTTTGTTCACATATTAATTATGAAATCTTGTTATATATATATATATATTTGCGTTTATAGAATTTGCATGTTTGACAATAATAACGCATGTTTTCACAGACTGCATTGTTTAATCTGTACTGATGAACCAAATTTGTATTACTAATTATACCTTAAAGAGCCCTTTCTAGATCTGTAAAAGTTATAAACAATAAAAATATAAAATACATTAGCCTAATATTCAGATAAATAAAATTTTTTTAAAAAATATTTGTTTTTGTTTTACAAATATAAATTTCTAATTATATTCTTTTCAATTTGAATTTGAATTCTTTTCCTTTAATGGTAATTAACCATTTTAAATTTTAAAAAAAATTAGGAGTAAGATATTTATAATCAGAGGGGATTAGTCTCGGAATCAGTAACCTGTAGCAGTCATTAAAGGGAGTTCGTTGTAATTGGCATGAATGACGATGTGAAGATGGGAGTGGTTATTGACGAAAGGTCATGACAGTTCATACGGAGAGTAAGCTTCGTGGATGCTCAGTGGGACTAGTTCATTCAACATAGGTCAAACATCCAGCTAGTCTCTGTACTAGTACACCTCGTTTCACTCTCTTATCTTTCCTGAAGACGGTTCAAACTGAAAATTAGAGTGTATGTTTTTTAATTACTATGTTTCTTTATCTACATTGAACTTTATAATACAGAACAAGATTTCACAATGATCATTCTGCATTCATTACTCTTTCATGACCATACCAAAAAGCGCCTATGAAAAGTGCTTGAAAGATTGGAAAAAGCGTTGGCACATATATATATATATATAAAGATTTCACATAAACACGTGAAACAACAATCAATGATCAAACCACAATAAGAAATGGGAAAACAAGACTAAGATCTTTCAACCGTAACAAGCGGTCTTCGTCAGAGTCAAAAACCCAACTGACTCAGTTGGGTTTTTGACTCTGACGAAGACCGCTTGTTACGGTTGAAAGATCTTAGTCTTGTTTTCCCATTTCTTATTGTGGTTTGATCATTGAGATATATATATAATATATATATATATATATATATATAAATGTGTATTATATATGATGGTTATTAATTTGAAGGGGATAACATTTTGACATTACGTAGTTAGTTACTAAATATATAAATTTGTTTGATACATTGAAATATGATAATATATGCACTTGTATTCCTTGGTGAAAATGAAAAACTATAAGTTAACAGCAATTGTATAATCATAAGTTCATAAATAACTTTTCAATCCATTGCAATGAATTACATTTATTTCAATTAAGAGTTTGATTGAAACAACTTGTGCTTTATTAAAGTTTATCGCAGATAATTTACAATGCAGAAATGACAACACATCTATATTAAATTTAGGAAAAAAATAATCCAGTCTGATTACATATAAATGCTTTACTGTCTTCGTTTGAAGACAGAGGGGCTTTTATTATTCATAATAATGTTTAACACCATTTTCAGTTAATTAAATTTAATATATCAGATATTAAAATTAAAATTTTTTTATTACAAAATATGCATACACAAAATGAATTAAGGAAAGTTTATATTTAAACATATACAAATAAATTTATTCAAATAAATAAAATTAATAAATTATTTCACGTTTCAGCTTGTAGTAAAAAAATTAATTAAAAGAATAAAATATCAGCAATCATTTTAAATATATAATTATTGGAGAATTTCACTTCAATAAAAATTCTACAGTTACCCAATATGAGAAAATACCACACTATAACAGATTGCACAAGTAATGAACTGTATAATTGTTTGAAACTGCTTTAAACTGAACTGAGAAAGTTAAAAATATTAAACAACTTGCACTTTTTACTTTTTATAATTTCATTTACGAAGCAACTAAGTGTAATTAAAAGAAATTAGGATGCATATTTTTAAAAAATAATGAAAATTTGACCAAAAATGGAACAAAAAATTAGCAATTTATAAAAAAAAAATCATGAAGTTTCAATTACGGGAAAGAGCAATAACGCTATAAAAACTGTTTGTTTATCCTAGACAAAGAGATCACCTGCTATACTTGTCGAATTTTTTGTATTTTTTTTACATTGTTTACATTGACTTAGAAATTTTTTTGAGCGAATCCACTGAGATAAAATTGATGTTTCTAATGGAAAAATGAAAATATATTATTGACTTATAAGAGATGTAAGAGGAATAATATTATTTACATGTAAAAAATCACCGCCAACGAACATAAATTAATTTCCTCTGTCTTCCATGGTATGATGGATTTGTCTCATAAACTGCTTTAATAAATCTAATATATTGCACTCTTGAGCAAAACTTAATAACAGTTATAGTTTCTTCATCTTTGTGAATTGTAGTATCTTACCATGATATTAAATGTGAGGAATGGACTCTTTCCTCAAGAAAGAGGATTTATAATTTGTTGACGAATATCCAGTTTTTTTCACTATTCTAGTCTAATAGTTGATATTTATTATTTTCAAAAATTAGAAACTTCCAGCTATAAAAGCTTTATATTATACTGAATAGCCGATTTTGACTTTGAATGGAGTATGGAAAACTTGATAATTACTATAATTTGTTTTCTCAATATACATTCAAAGCAACCTTATAACAGAGTACAGGCAGCATGAAAAAGGTAACACTCGCTCAGAGTAAATTTGAATATACGTTTTTTGACAGATGAAAAGAAAAGCAATTTTTATTGAATAGATTTTTTAGACAATTCTTATTATTTGCATATTTGCGCAACTTTGTTTCCAAAAAAAATTAATGTTTTCATTCTCCTTTTAATCATATCCCATTTAGATGTTTACGTTATGTTTAAATGAGACGTTATGTTTTATATACTCAAGAAATTTGACATTAAGTTACTTATAGTAAAGTAGAGTGTAGGCCACTCCAGATTTTTTAAAAAGAAATGTAAACTTTTCTACTTAAAGAATATCTATAGTTACTTAAAAGTGAATTTTAATATTTAAACATACTGGGAAGTGTCATTGTATTTTACTTTAAATGGCCTTTATATGACTCATAAAGTAATAAAGTTATTACATTCGATGATAAATGTTGATGTCATTTTTCAATGGAAATGCATGTCATCAGAGCTCCCTCTGATTCTAATAAAATGGATTTTCAAAATCCACATATTATTTATTTATTAATGCATAACTTAATTTTTGCTATTAGTTTAATCAAACATATTGAATATGTATTATCTACAGCTGACTGCCTTTTATATAATTAATGCATTTATAAACTTAATCAACTCCATTAACAATTCATAGCAGTTTTCCTTATCGAATTTTAAAATATTTTTAATTATTTCATTTAAAAAATATTTTTTAAAACGCGCCATAGTATATATATGGTATATATGTCCAGAAAGTTAACCATGCATCTTGCAAGAGCTCCCAAATAGCACACATGGAATAGTCTTGTTAACACCATGTGAAGTTAACAAGACAAATGCTCAATAGTAATACGGAAATAATTACCCAGGAGAACACACACACACACACACACACACACACACACACACACACACACACACATATATATATATATATATATATATATTATTGAAAATGACACCAAATTTAGCTGATGCCTGTTTCTTAACAAGTTTCTCAATTTTTCTAAAAAACACTCTCGTTATTTCGTCTACACAATAAAGTACATCTCCTATGGTCGACATGTTTCGAATGATCAACATTCATCATCAGGACGTGACGAGTACGAGTACGAGTATACATGTACTAATGGGGACTGTGAAACCCAAAAACACTCGTACATTGGTATGACTACCACATCCCTATCAAGAAGGCTCACCATGCACCTAATGGCCGGAGCCCCCAAAAAACACACGCAGGACAAACATAATGTTAAATTAACAAGAGAGATGCTGGTTGCAAATACCAAAATAATAAAAAATGAGAGTAACCACCATAGACTGAAAATTTTAGAGGCTCTATTAATTCAAAAATTCAAGCCACTCCTTAATATTCAGGTGAAAATAGTAGCCGTATTTTGAAGCTATTTAGTTCGCATCAAGGGCGGCCAGAAACCCTTGCAGGTACGACGCATGCCGGGAGGCCACTCACCCCACAGATTTAACGCCCAACTATCTTAAACTTTATGGAAAAAAAACCCCCCTTCTACCTTCTCTGTGTATATATTAAACCAGGTTTTCACTTTAGATCTTATTCACGTCTTGATGATGAATGTTGATCATTCGAAACATGTCGACCATAGGAGATGTACTTTATTGTGTAGACGAAATAACGAGAGTCTTATTTAGAAAAATTGAGAAACTTGTTAAGAAACAGTATCAGCTAAATTTGGTGTCATTTTCAATAATGTTGTATCAAAGAAGGACTGCTACCAAAATTTACGAAATATATATATATATATATATATATATATAATATATATATATAATACTTTTTCGTTGGAAATACGATCCAAAACGGACAAATATATGGTAGTTTCGTTGTAAATACGATCCTATGCGATCGTTTTTGGAAATACGAACCAGTGAGCTTGGTTTCCCTCTCTTATCTCTCCTGAAGACGGTTCAAACCGAAAATTAGAGACTGTAAGTGTGTTCTTTTGATTTCTCTATGTTTCTATTTCTATATTGAACTATATATATATATATATACAAAGTGAGGGACAGTAAAAATAATTTTAATTAATCAGGGAACCTTAAAAAATAATACATATAGAAATAGACATGAATAAAGGGAATAAAGGGAAATTTCATTTAAAAATTTAAATGAAAATTAATATCAATTTTACCTAAAAACTAACATAGCCATTCATATAATTTAAATTACATAGTATTTTATGACATTGTATATATGTATATATTGTATTGTACACACAATATATATATATATATATTAATGATCAAACCACAATATGAAATGGGAAAACAAGACTAAGATCTTTCAACCGTAACAAGCGGTCTTCGTCAGAGTCAAAAACCCAACTCTCTGTGTATATATTGTATCTATTGTGTATATAATTGTATATATGAAATACGAACACAAAAATAAACTAATAATTTATAGAATTCATGCATGATTTCCCGTTGTAGATAAATATTTGCAAATGTTTTATATACAATTTTCAAAAAGAAGTGTCCTTTTACTGTGGTAATGAAACTCGAGTTTTTGCGATGTTTATAGTCAGTGAAAAAAAATTAATTCTTTTATCTTTGATAATATATAGTACTATACAGTGTATATATAGTATATATACATATACTATATATATATTGATAATATATAGTTAATCGTGTTTGTCATACATTCTGTTGATATACTAAATCTTTCCATTATCAGGTATTAGAAATCATAGCTGATATAAATTACAGAAAGCTGATCCGTTGGCCATCAGTTGCCAAGCAATGCTTTTGCTATTAACACGCATGCTATGTGAATGTATCTCAAGTGTAATAGTCTGCATTGAATCACTTTAGAGATCTGGGCGGCTCTCCCATCTCACGAGAGTGATGCATCGTGGGGTTATATTCATAATAAACCAAAACAAGCAGCAAGTACGAAAAGCATTTAATTATCATCATAAATTAGAATTACCCATGTATTTCTAATCTCTAGCAATGGTATTTACAAACACTTACTTCTATTATACTTTCATCTTTTCGGTTTCAAAATATTTGTATTATCCTCAAACATGTTTTCAGAATATTTTTGTAATAATTTCTGTAAATCATATTTGAAATCTGATGCTTCTATTTTTATTGCAATTTTTGAAACTATAATTGTTTTTGTTACTTTTTCAGTTGTTTTTAAGTACATTATTCTTGGATTTATAATAATGGTTGTTAGATATACTATTAATCTTATTCTTTGATTAAAAAAATATATCATCTTTGATTTTATCTTAGATCATTTGATCTTAAAATTTTTGATTTTATTTTTATATATTTTATTATTATATTAATATAGTAATAATTAATAATAGACGATGATTATATTAAAACTCATATTGGTTTTGAACATAAAATTCTTATTTTGGGCCCATTTACAATATTTAGTTTTTCGATTATTGAGAGTTTGGTAAAGTGAAATTAACTGATTAGACAGTGTAATATATATATATATATATATATATATAATTCAATACAAAAAGAGAAAAACAGAAATAACGGCATTCAACACTGACTACTATATTTTGACTGGCGTTTTCATGAGGTAGAAGTTCTACTGCGATAGCCTCGTCTGACTCATATTTATATATATATATATATATATATATATATATATATTAGTAGGGTTTATATAATCCATAACCTGAATCATATAATTAATGTATAATTATATATTAATTTTATATATATATATATATATAATTAATGTGTAAAGTCACACAGTTGAACGTGTTATTTTTTTTATTGATGAATAAGATAAAATATTAGGGACCATGTTAGCCCAGTGGCAACGTGCTCACGTTTGGACTGGTAGATCCAGGGTTCAATAACTACTCTCGCTCTGGATTTATTCACGTCTTAAGTGAATAAATCTGATTAGGTTGTAATTCGGAGAGGACGTGAAGTCTGTTTTGATTTATTCATGCACCTTCACATTTCGGCTATAACATGATAAAGTAGAGTAAGTTGATGTTTTAAACGTAGAGGCGTTTTGATACAGCATAAGAAAACCAACCGTTTTCTCACGAATGAGACAAAATGAGACAGTCCTCGTGAAGTGCCCAAGGTGTACCTCGCGGAGGTGAGCTTAAACGATATACATCAATAAAATTCGTTCATAATTTCCTGTTGTAGATAAATAAAATTATAAAATACGAAAACTATAATATTATGCACGGTATTCTCTAGGAGACTTGATGAAAAATATCATAAAGAAAACATGAAAAAGGAAAAAAAAAACAGAAGTAATGGTCAATTGGGAGTTGAGGTAAGAATAGATTAGGAAAGAAGAGATAACTAAGGGCGAGAGATTAAACAAAAATGTACAGGGGGAAGGAAGGAGAAGCATCAAGATGATAAACAGATCGCGACAGACCAGGCAAACCTTTTTTTTTTTTTTTTTTTAATTGTTTAAACCGATCCCCCAGCGGGTGAAAACATCAGCCGTTTACCGACTTTTTATATGATGGTTGGTTCTACAGATTCAACATTGGGAGTTCTAAATTTTGCCTAACTCAAGTGCATTTCGAGTAGGGATCTTTAATGAGTACCTGATATCGTACAGGCTCAGGATTGACGGCTTGACGTCCTCTCGTAGGGACGACATACTCAGATTTATTTACCTCCCGTGTGAATAAATCGAGGGCCAGGTGGGATCGAACACCGGACTACCAGCCCAGAGGCCAGTACGTTAAACACTGAGCTAACCTGACCCTTAGGCAAACTTAAGTCCGCCAAACTTGAATCCTCATCTAGCATCATCCGATTAAATCATAAGCATGAGATGCATACAAAGTTGCCAGAATTTACTAGAGGTGAGAAAGATGTCTTTAAAAAGACATGCGTAATCCGAAAGAAGACTTGAAATCCAACTCGATAACCAGTGCGCAACTAAGCGGACTTTCAATCCACGGACACCAGCCTAAGATCAGGAACCTCAATGTAGCAGCTAAATCCGCTACTGTGCCACCACAGTGAATGAGACCAATAAGGCCGGACAACCACCTAAAACCAGAGTGCGAACGAGCAGACTTCCAACCCCCAAACGCCGGCCTACTATACCAACACCTAGGTTGTGCCTTTCTTAGTTCACGCCATCCAGGCGTGTTAAGCCCCCCCACCACGACAAGGTGAAGGCACATCGGGGGGGATAGGATGCATAACAATATATGCGTAATACCAAGTTATAAAAACTTCGATATTCCTTATAAATTCATTATGCCAACACTGACAGAACTCCGATGTGTAATCATGGTGTATAACAAGTTGTAACCTTCCACTTGTGTTTATCAATACTGTTATCATATTCATATATATTCTTAATTTAATTGTTGTAATAATTAATTAACTTTTGTTATTCTTTATTTTGTAACAGTTAATAGTAACCGTTTTATTTTATAACAGTTAACTGTAGTAAAAGTTAATATATTTTGTACTACTTACCTGAAGATAACTTCTCTGAAATTGAAATCTTGTGATTAAATATACTATTTAGTAACTCATAGACTTATTTTATAGATGTCTCTGGGTCAACTCCTGTGAGAACTTTGAATCTACCAACGAAAACTAGTTAGAAAACTAGAATATGGTACTAGCAAGAAAGCCGTCAACACATAAGCTGCCGTGATTTTTGATCAAAGCACAATATGAAATGGAAAAAAATACTAAGATCTTTCAACCACAACAAGCACTCTTCGTCAGAGTCAAAACTTAACTGAAACACAAAATGCAGAAACATCATGGTGAGGGGTTCAAAGGAGTTAGAGGGAAGAGTGGTATTTCACGTGTGTATGTGAAATCTTGTTATATATATATATAAACTATAATTTTCAAAAGATAACGACTGCCGTTGTCAGCCTTTGGAGCGATTCACATCTATTCCTGAAGACGAGGACATCAAAATATAGTAGTGAGTTCAGTGATTTCTTTTCTGTGTGTTCGTTTCATCTAATTGGTTTAATATATATATATATATATATATATATTATAATATATAAATATATATATAATATATATAATAAATAAATATATATATATATATAATTAAATGATTCATGATGAAAACTTATTAAAACAAAGTACAAAATTTGAAAGAAACATATCAAGGACGAATAACATAACTCACTTTGGATGTTTTGACATCCTCTGTCATCAAGAGAGAAATGGTAGCTATTAATAAGAGCATTGCTAGATGGCTGGGTTTTGACAGACAAATTCCTAATCCATTGGACAAATCAGTGTTCTAACTCTATTATCCGGATAGGGATCCGATGTCGGAAAGTTTGATCACCAAGGGGAATAATTTATATAAAAGTTCAGATCAATAGAAACTTCTTCTGCATCAATATATATATATATATATATTAGAATAAAAAATACTTATCAGGCATCGATTAGTTTTTCAGGTTTAGTTCGATCAATCATTTCTGACGTTTTGCTACCTATAATTTTTTTTTAATTGGCAGAAGTATAAAATTTTAAAATTGAAAACCAAAGGACCATTTCGTTAAATTTTTTGGGTGAAAAGTTTAGTAATCAACATTTTTAACATAACTGTCCAGTTTTAATAACAACACTGTAGTCCACTATACAACTTTGTCTCTAGTACAGGGAATCTGCCTTAAATTTTTCAAATTTTGAACATGTTCATTTGAAACCTTTGGTGCAATAATTCACGATTTCGTGAAATTAAAATCTTTCAATTTCTATGACAATTAACCTCATTTAGATTCTTTACAATATTTGTGTAAAGTTTGTTATGTTATAGATAAAATATTAATGGATTCATAATTGACTTGATAAAAACAATCAGACTTCACGTAATAAATTCAAAAATGTCGTTTGTCAACATTCATTAATCATCATAAACACTTTTTATAATAATATTTAACTCCTCCTTATTTTGGTTCTGTCTAGTGCCAAGGAATTATTCTTTTTTATTTTCGTCTTTCATTCTAACAATTTTTAATATGATTAAGTATTATTACTGAAAATTTTTTTTAATTACTACTGCTTTAATAGCAATCATTATTTTTTACAAAGGAACGATTATTTGTAAGTTTGTATTTTTACAAATTTCAAACATATTTTTAGGTACTTAAAAAGTTATAAAGCAGTTGTTTACGTATAACATATAACATCATTTCGAGTAAAGTTTTTACAAACAAATGTTGTTTCTGGAAATATTGTTTGTTTTATAAACAAATACTTATAACTTTTTTAGGGGAACTTTTTTTATTAATAATTTTTTATCCCAAAATAAGCAAACACCAAAAAATTACTGATTGCACAACTTGTGAATATTATAAATGTTCATCATCATTAACTGTACTCAATAAATTCATCTTTTCATTTAAAAGGTAAAATACAGTGTTTTTATTTGCAGAATAAAACGTCAATTGTGCTACCCAAAAGACTTAAGTAAGAAATTTTTTATTTCAAATTTAATAAAACATTAGATGTTATTGAATTCTCCATCCCCCCCTCCCCCTACACCAAGGATAGGTTGCAGTGGCCGTCCTAGATGAGAACATGCACACACCACAAGTTGGCCCAAAATAATAATATAATCCACCAAAAATAATAGAGATATATTTTCGAAGAACATTTCAAAATAAAAATCGAACAACTAATCAGACTTCATTTTTATAACTAATATTGAAATTGAAAAAGAAAATTAATATTAATTACTTAATGTTTTAATATAGAACATCGTATTTTTTTTCTTATTTTATTTCACTAGTGTCAATAAGAGTTGTGTCAATTTCAAATCATTTTGTAAAATTGTGTCGCCATTATTGAAGCTGTTAACGATATATCTACATAATATACACATATGAGTATAATATAATATACACATAATATACATACATAATACACATAATATACATAATATAATATACACATAAGACATAATATAGTGTAATGAGTACCTATTCAATATTATTCTGGTATTAATTTGCTAAGCATCAACTTAGAAAAGTCTAAGCTGTTACTTAAGTGTTGTCGAATCCACCACCTGTTGGTTCCTTGTCCAATGATTCTTTGAGAATAATCCCTTAATATTGTATTATTTTCTGTTTCATCCCGTTGAGGGATGAAATTTAAGACATTTAGTTCTTTATCTCCTTTCTAGGTTTTTTTTAAACTTATAAAAGATATTAACTTGTCATAGAACTTTGACCTTTATTAGTAACTTTTGTTGTTATTTACAAAATTAGTTCATTTTTATCAAGTTAGATTTTCTAAAAATTGTACCTTATTGTTGCATTATTTTCTAGTTTACATCCTTAAATGGGTAGAATATTAAAAAAAAATCAGTTTTTGTAGCTTCTTTAGGTTATGAAGAATGAATCTTTCTTATTTCATGTCTCAAGCACTAGTATTTTTGGCTTTGCCTTGAGGAGACTAATACTTAGTTTGTTAGTCCTTATCAGGATTCCATTTATTATAGTAGTGTAGATTAGAAACAAAAGGCTAAGACAAAACAAAATCTAATAAAAAAACTCACAATTTTTTCCGTTTATCTTTAGGAGCTCAAGTTTATTATTACATAAATTAGAATCAACGTAATGTTAGTATAAAAATAACTAAACAATTTAATTTTTCAAATATGAACGAATTATTTTTATCGAAAGAACTAAGTCCCATTTTAGATTATCTTCCTGTTTAGTCGCTGATATACGAGGTGTATAAATAAAGTAGTGAGACTGGCAACGTCGCTTTCGATCTGGCAACGCTGGAGACGCGTGGCCTTGAGTGGCGTCAGGTGCACGTGTGATGCGCCTCCAGTATGAATCTGAACTCGCCACAGTCATTTGTTTGTCCGTACGTTGGTTTTCGTGAAATGGTTTTTCTTGAGCGTTTAAAAATGAGTGACCTCAAAGTTGAGCAGCGTGTGCAATCAAATTTTGCTTCAGACTTGGACATAATGCAACCGAAACTTTTGAAAAACTTCAGGAGGCCTATGGAGAACGTGTTTTATCAAGGGCACAGGTTTTTCGGTGGTTTAAGGAATTTTCAGAAGGAAGAGAGTCGATTGAAGATGAACACGAAGCGGAAGGCCTTCAAGTGCAAACACCGATGAAAATGTCAACAGAGTACGGAACCTTGTGCGTTCAGATCGACGCTTAATCAGCACTTCTACCGTGAGGTCCTTGAAAGACTTCGAAAAAGATCCTTCGTGTGCGGCCAAACATCAAAGACAAGTGGGTGTTGCATCACGACAACGCGCCCTGTCACACTGCCATCTCAATAAACGAGTTTTTGGCCAGTAAAAACATTCCTGTTGCTCCTCAGCCTCCTTATTCACCAGACTTGAGTCCTTGTGACTTTTCCTCTCCCGAGATTGAAAAATCACCTCAAGGAACTCATTTCGGGACACTACAAAACATACAAACTGCTGTAACCGACCAGCTGAAGGCCATTCCAGAATCCGATTCCAGCAATGCTACAGTGATTGGAAGGACCGTCTCCAGCGCTGTGTGGCTTCCGAAGGGAACTATTTTGAAGGTGACAATATCACATTGTAATTATATTTGAATAGAAAATTTAAAAAAAAATCAGTCTCACTACTTTATTTACACACCTCGTAACATTTATGTAAAAGTGCCTTTATAAAAACGCCTTTAAAAAAGGTATTAAACAAAAAATAAACGATGGCATTCGAAAGTTTGTTTTTAAATTGACCTATTCTCGAATTTATTTTAGTAATATATTTCAACGTAAGAACCAGAGCAAGAGAAACAAGAACGTGACTGAATAAAGTGGTATTATTTCTGATTCTCT